>JAULBP010116761.1:0-17634 GCA_032355345.1 Lepetodrilus pustulosus | reverse complement strand
ATTGTCCACCTGCCCGGGACAGGTACTATTCACAAGCGGGTAGGTGAAATAACGCATGTTAACAAGCCTTTATCGACAGGGCAAATAGTTTCACGTCCAACCGACACCAGCACTAGTGCCTCAACAAGATAATGTACAGGGTATCCTTTTACGAAGCTCTCTTATCCACTAAGAGACCATAGCGCTCACTTTGCCGATAGCTAATACTCTGCAAAGAAAGCGCTACCAGTCTCTTAGTAGATACAAGAGTTTTGTGAAAGGATACCCTCCCCTGTACGACACACTCACCACTCAGTGGCCACTGTTCCAGTGTTCTCAAACATCAGGTTCACCACACACGGCTCACAGTCCAAAGGAGCAGCGCCGAAGTTGAAGTCCATGATGGCACGCGTGTAGACCGGGGCACGGCGGCAGTGGCTGGAAGAGAGTGGACAGAAGATAAATACTACATGTAATATAGGTAGTGAGAGACCGAGGGAAATCTTTAAATGCATTCAATCACGATTTGTTGAAATATTTCAAGCTCAAATGTATCTTAATTAAAAGGATGTACATTTGATTTGTCTACATGAGTATATTAGCTAACAAGCTACATTTTCCAGATGTCCTACTAGATTTCATGCTCAAGCTCAGATTTTATATGAAGATTTGTGAACAAAACTTTGAGTTGAGCATAAAATCGTCCTCAGAAAAGTTTCGTAATCTCGGGGCAAAGTGGTCCTATTTTGCAGATAACTGAATAATTCCATTGAATGCCGGTCAGTTGGAACTACTTCAACATGTGAGACTTGGAATAACATCCATTGATGTTTTGCCTACACGTATTCCCTTGCTTATTGAACAGTATAGTCCACTCATACATAGCAGCTATTTGTCAGATTACCTGTGTCGTGTTGAAACATTGTACATGAGTTCCTGCACTGAAGGGTCCGAGTCCAGACACACGTTCATACTGAAACATGAAACATTCCTTTCAGGAAAATGTCAAATTACATGTATTTGATACAAATTTACACGGGTCCTATAAATTTCCTCTTAATCCCTGCATACCAATCACAAATACCATGTCTAGCCATTTCCTTGCAAACAACAACACATATAAACATTGGAATTTGCTGTCAAAGCACATTTACAAACTTGAGAGAGAGAGTACAAAATTCATGTATATCCCAGTTTTGATAGGGCTGTTCGATTTGTCAGAAAACATCTAAATGCTTTGAAAAACATTCCACTGCATGTCACATGACGGGGGAAGTGCAAATCAAGTAACTGGACATAATCTGGCTCACTATAACATGGCTTCTGTTCAGTCAAGATGTGCCGGTGTCTAGCTAAAATGTGCCAGTCTCCAGAAAATGGCATACTTCAGCTAGAAATGTTCCAGGTAGTTTGTCAAATAAAGCAATCTAGCTGCCAACAGTACCTTAAGCAGCGCATACCAAAACTAGCTGTTTTGCAAAAAGAAACACCACCTGACAGCACCACCTCATAGGGCAGGTAACCCATGTGATTGCATACCACTAATAAAGAGAAAGCAATTTCCTACCAATTCATCACTTCAGCCGAAGGAAATGTAGTACTCCATCAAGTAGATACAAAGCTTGGGGTACTCACTTATCAAGAGAGAAGAGATTCCACAGCTGCTTCTTGCTGATGCCGATGGCGCTACCGAAACATCTGGCGTCCGTGACAGCCATGATCGGGAAGACGCCCGTGACCAGAATGTGGCACAAGTGCTGCGACTCCGAGACTGTCACGTTAGCGGCATTGCCTGCAGGGTCAGAGGTCACGGTGATCAATAATTAATATGGTAACGAATTAATTGGCTATTGTAGAGGTCATGAAATTTGGTGTTAAATAATTAATATGGTAGCAATTTAATTAGTAATTGTAGCATGGCAGCCAATTACTTTTAATACAGGTTTGGAATCAAATGTCTTTCTTAAAACTACTTTATGCTTGATTGGTTTAATGCTTTACGACACAGTGGAATATTTCACCCATGAAGAAATACCTTCCATGAAAAGTGTGGTTTGCTGTTCATACTATAAGGAGTAATTTGTAATGTGTAAAAGCTCTGAGCAGTGTGTTGTCACGTACCTTCAGGTGTTAGGAGTTTGTAGGAGATGGTGTACTGGTACGTGACACGACGAAGAGGACGAACTGTGATCCGCACAATCTGTCTAGATCTGGCGGGCAATACACCATCTATTACCTCCAAGTCCAGGCCTAGAACGTATACACACAAACACATACATTAACACATGCACAGACAATCATTCAAACAAAGAAAGGAAATACAAGCACGTCCAAGTTTCTATATTGAGACAGTAAGCATACAGGGTATCTTTTCACGAAGCTCTCTTATCCACTAAGAGACAGGTAGCGCTGTCTTGGTAGTGCATTAGTTATCAGCAAAGAGAGCGCTACCAGCCTCTTAGTAGATAAGAGATACCCAGTGATATATACTGGTCAAATAATTAAATGCACTACACATTGACTCATTCAAGCATGACAGCTGACGATATCCCATTTGGACATCAGATAAAAACGTCATGATGCAGACGTCAATCATAGCAAGCGTAGAAAGCATCACTATTGGTGAATTGATCGACAAATGGATCAAGAAAGCTTAAATAATTTATTCAAATCTGCTGTATATTTAATTGCGATATCTTTTTGGAATCCACTACTTTATTTATCCATGGGCCAGATGCTTCACCAAAGACAAATTGAAAATTAAAATCTTTAATAAAAATTAAAAACAATTAATTTAGGTGTTCGAAATTATTAGAGTAATTATGGTAGCTGACTGACAAGCGGAGACTGACCTATCTTGTCGTTGTTGATGATCTCCTCAGAGTACGGCCCGTCCACGTGCTGGTCCACTACCAATCTGAAGTGCAGGCTGCAGATGCTGTTGTTGTAGATGGTGATTTGGTGCGACACCGATGTCCCAACAACAATGTCTCCAAAGTCATAGTATTTCTCCTCCACCTGACAAACCAGAAATCTCCACCAATCAAGAGTGGTTTTAGGATCCAGACAATGACTTATTGGTGTTTTGACATGTCCAGAATGAGAATCAGAGAAAAAACACTTTGGCATCATTGGGCAATTTTATTTTAAGGTTTAATTTCTCAATGCTTCATTCTTAGTTAAGCTATATACAGACTTTACTTTGGTGGCAAATAAAATGTTTTCATGGCCAGAGAGGGCAATACACCATAAAAGGAAATATTTTGTTTAAAAGGCTAAATCCAAAATGACAGCCTTCAGTGGATGCATTTTCTCCTAACTTCAACCTCAGAACTGTGAACATTAATTTCACTCAGGATATATTTTCCATAATGTCATGGGTTATGTAATTTTATTTTATATAAGCTAAATTCAAAATGGTCGCCAGCAATTAATGCATTTTCTCCTAACTTCACTTCAAGACTACCTTATGTAGATAGAGACTTGATTTTGCTGGCAAACAACATGTTTTCATATAGATGATTCTCACATAGCACTATGATCATTATGGTGAACAGGACCCTGGGTTTGTTACCTTCATGTCTCCCAGAGAACCCTCCCCGATGGCTCGGAGTTTGAACTGCTTCTTCTTGCCGCCAGATGACGTACCACTCTGACCTTGACCCCACACAATGAGACTGGGCTTCATCACGAACTTCTTCTCCTCACACGGCGTGAACGACCACGTCTGACTCTGAAACAACATGCATGGAGTTGAGATGGGCAAAATCATGAGTACCTAGTCTAGAGATAACCATGTATTTTTGGCTTTACACCTTCTAAATAATGTTGAGTATATGTTCATAAAATTAATAAGGACTTTTAATAGGAGTGAAGCATAAAATTATACCTGTGACTCATTGGGCTGAATAATGCCATAGTCTGGCTGAACTTTCAGCTGCTTGGCATCAGCATGGGTTAGTTTCCACTCAAACCTGAAGAGAGAAATTACATCCAAATAAGAATTATAACTACACAAAAAAATTTTCAATTTATAACAGGAATCACTTGTTATCATTTCTGTGATGAATCCTGATTTAAGTGAGAAGCGTGATATACAATGCAAATTGTCATGTGTTCCACAGTTGTGTTTTAGAAGAGTATTCCAGGAGAGTGTTCCAGTGGGGGAGGGGAGGGGAGGGGTATGTTTCCGGAGCTATCATACTTATAACAACATTGGTACAAGCTATACATTTTCAGAGGAAAACCTGATGATCCAGAAAGAGTCAAGCTTTTCCTTCACGAAGGCGAACTCGATATCATTACATGTACGATAGCTTCAGGAACATCAGTCCCAGGGCCTAGTTCTACTGAGACCCTGACCTGAGCGGAATCCTGGAGATGTTTTTGATGGAGTACACTCTCTTGGAGGCGGTTCCGGCACAAGTTGGCTGGAAGAACATCACTCCGTCGGAATCCATCAACACCTCTGCCGACTCCGCTGATCCGCACAGCTGCAGAATCTGGAGATGATAACAGTAACGGTAGAATCTAGTCACATATATACATGTACTTTACTACGTTAAATATAACTGGTTTGATTGCAGTAGTGCTATAGGTTGCAGCATGATTTTTTTTCAAACATATATGATGAACAATTATATATAAATTAATATTTCTATTTCGTGTATATTGAGAATTTTACTCAATAAAATATCTCACAACTTTTGCCTTGTTTGAAATATTGCAGAATCTGGTGATGATAATAATATAATAACATCGCATTGTTACAATTTTCTATACATGTATATATTTGTTTTTTAATTGGGGTTTATAGCCGCATTCAAGATTCTTTCACTTATATCACGCCTTGTAAGCTTAGGACAGGACGAACCCACAACATCCATAGTACTAAATGTTGCAGTAAACTTATGTGCACCGGCTGGTAATCATGGACCAAGGACGATGACTGCATTGCCACGGTACAGACAGCACATCCTAGCATGATAGCAGCGGCAACTGTTCTCTGTGTGTCAGAATGATCTACCTACCCTGTTGTACTTCTCATTGTCGTTCAGCCGGAGTGTCAAAGCATGTCTGTACGTCTTCACGTCAGTTGGAGTACATTTCACCATGAATATCTGGATGCCGCCTTTCAACAGCCCCGCAGCTGGCTTGATGGCAAATGTGCTGAAAACATAATGTAGCCGGGTGTAATACATGCATAAGATGCTCCTACTGGTCTTGGTCAACTTGTTTAACCCATCGGCTCAGTCGGTAGATCGTTGGACAAATAATCCAATCCAGCAGCATAAAATAATTGTAATGAGTTCAAACCCGAAACTCAGAACGTATAAATCAGAAAATTGTATACATCTTATTTATGGTTATTTAGTACAAATTAGGATCATCTCCCATTTGGGCCACCACATTATTAATTGATTGATTGAATTATTGCTTTATGGCGTGGCGGAAATATTTAACCCATAAACGATGACCATTATTAATTAATTTCAATTATAAAACATACAGTATGTTTAATAGCATATGTGTCACTAAATACCAGGATCTAGACTTTTGTCAAATAAAAAAATCACCTGCATCATACAAATTATACATCAAGGACATATACATTGTTCCAGACAATTTCATTTTTTCTAAATGAGTTATCTCCCCTTTTTAGTATAGAAGGGGAGAGCACTCACTTGTTGGGGTCTTTCTCCATGTCATACAAGATGGGAGTGGTTCCAGTGTTGGTCATACACATGGTGCGGTATGTGGACTCCTTAGTGTTCACTGCCGGGAACACCAGTTTGGGGGTGTTCAGGTCGTAACGGGGCAGGAAGCGTTCATTGTTGGGCATGAACGTATGTCCTGATAAAAAATGAACCATGAATAGAGAAGGGAAAAACATAACGAATCTGAAATATACTTGGTAAGTATGAGAAATGATTTTCCTTATTTTATTTAATTATTTATTGCTTAACGTTGTGCCAGGGATCTTTCACACATTCGCAACAAGATTTCCTTACTACATATTCGTAAAAAACAGTAACAGTTTATAGCTTGTAAGCTAGAAACATCTTTTGAGAAGAAATCCTATGGAAATTATTTCTCACATCCAGCACAAAATTAGCAAACAAAATGATCAAATAGAATAATATTTTTATTTAAATTTTATTTGTTTTAAATTGTGGTTTAACGCTGCTTTCAAGATCCTTTCATTTATATCACAGATCATAATTGTTTGTGATATTCAAATAAACAAATTTTCTATGAACGTATAGAAGCTGCGCATGTCCTAGCTATTATTTCTGAAAGACGTGAGTTAATTTCCCAGTGTCGGGCCGAGTGTGGTTAAGTACCTGTACACGTGACTGTGAGGCACCAAGGGGGGCAGTGGGAGGGGTCCTCCACCAGTCGGTAGTCCCGCAGACTCTTGTAGAACACGAAACACTCCAGCTCAGCGCCGAACAGCTGATTAGGAACACCCTGAAATCATACCAAAACAAGGTCATTCTAAATTCAATATGATCAAATAAAGCAGAACAATTACATTGACGTTTTTCAGCACATATTAAATTTCTTGCCAAAATATTTTAATTACAATAGAAAAAAAATTACAGGTGTTTCTTTTTTTGGTAAAATTTGTGTCTAGAGCCACTTTGAGAATTCTTTCACGTATATCACGGCTTGTGAGTGTAGAGAAGAAGGAAATCTGCAACATCTGTAGCGCTGAATGGTGCAGTAAGCATGTGAGCAGCAGTTGGTACTGATCCAACAGACTAAGGATGATACTAGTAACTGTATTGCCATGGCATGTATAAACAGCTCATGTTAATATGATCGCATTAGAAATTAACTTTCACGAACATTGATGCCTGTCTCCCGGGATGGGATTTGAACCTGGCAATTCGTGTACTCACTGGTTTGAAGGTGACCCTAAAGGAGCAGCTCTTGAGTGGAGGAATATCCATTGAAGTCGGCAACACGGAGAAAACATGGTTGGCATCTGTGGACAAAAGTCAATAGATGTAGACTATAAAAAAAAAGGAGATTTTGTTTATCTCCTCTTTTCATGAGAATACTTTCTCAATCATCTCAATGTACACATTGAGATGTCTGGCTGTTTACGAAAAAAAATAACTTTTGTAAGAAATCAATATAATTTTTGCATCCAGTGATTTCCAAAGTACATTTCTCTCAGTTTGTGAAGCAGCCATGGCAAAAATAACATGACAAAGATCACTATTCCAATTTGACTTGATATCCTACTGTATTCATCATTTGATTTCATCTTATTACTACTTCTAGCTAATTACTACAAATCTTCAAATATTTTGTCAAAATTAAAGCATTCTTACCTCCCATCCACTGAACAGTCACCTTCCCCTTAGTGTGGTTGGTAATATTGACAGTCTGAAACAGAGAACAACATCACTGTGTGTATGTATGTGGCAGGGATGAAGTGTTCTATTGTAGTTATCTTTAAAAACAATATAATCGCGACTTATCACAGGGAAGGAGAAAACCCACAACATCCGTAGCGCTGAATGTTGCAGTAAACACCAACTGTAAAGTCCAACTGACAAGAAAATTACATTTTATGTCACACACACTTACAATAGGACTACTTGCGCAAACACTCTACAGGAGCTATAAATAGAACAATGATAACATTTGTTTCATTGGATAGATTTTTTTTAACGGCATTTTCATCGGGAAAATGATCTCATTGGTTGGTGTTTTGCGCAGGTTTTCCCCTAGATGTGAGCCAGGGGTACCGTGCAGTGCTAACGTAAGAGGTACCTCTGTGTTCAGAGGATGAGACAGCACATGATATCATGATAACATCAGGAAAGTTAACTTTTGCAAACATTGACACCAAGCCCCTGGGAATGGGATTTGAACCTGAGACCTTTGGCTCTGCAGTCCTATTGTAAGTGTGTTTGACATAAAATTCCATTTTCTTGTCAGTTGGACTCGCAATCCAGAGAACTCAGGTTCAAATCCCAGAGTGAGCACAGTCCTGTTATTGTATGACAATCCAGACATCATACAAGTTTATTAGGTATATTATCTCACCTTGGCTTCAATGACTCTGAGATTCTGGCAGTTACCAAAGTCAGCCAAGTTTATGTCAGTGCTAACATGGGGAACTGAGCTCTGAAAAGAAAAAAGAATGGAGAAGATAATAAATAAAAAAAACTGCACTTGTAGCTGGGTAGACAATATAGTCTCCATGAGCTTAGAAACAAACATTTAGAGCAAGAGAAACACCAGCAATAAAAAAAAAAGTCTTGTCTTCATGATAGCAAGACAATGACAACAGTACTAATTATAGCATTTCTTAAAAAGATGTGATTTTAGATGTGATTTTAGATGTCATTTGAAGCACTGGAATGTAGGAGAGGTGCTGCAGGTAATCAGGTAAACTGTTCTATCTTAGTGATGCTGAAAACAGATTAAAACTACATGTACTTGTATGCCTCTGTACGGTAGTGTATCAAGATTTGTGAACATGTACAAACCACGAGATCGCAGTGGAAACCGTCGTTAAAGTAGTCGTCCATAGGCGCCACAGTCGGTGCTGCCGTCTCAGCATCATGAGCCACATCCTCAGAGTCAGACTGGAAATACACAAACATATTAATCCTCCATCTGATACGACAAAACCAATTTGCAAGTACATGTATTGTAATCCTGATCCACTTACCTCTAATACTTAATAAATATAAACATAAATTGAAATATACTTGAAGTACGGTATAAAATATCTACTTGTGATCTTAAATAAGCCTTTGATTAAACTAATTACTTAGAAAATATTGAATTTTAATAACAAATTAAATAATAATCCATGTACACACTTTAAGAAATTACTGACATAACAGTCATAGTCCATCAATGGTGAAGTATTATTATATGTGTTATTTTTATTATTAACATAGACGTAATACATCTTTGCTCAATCATGATGACTGCTACATTTAGATGTTTTTCCAACATCAAGTAAACAATATCGACTGAAGAAAATATTGCTAAAAAACATCTATTTGAGACTACAGTGTATTTACACACATTACCACCATCAGAGCAAAATCAAGGTAGAATAGCAGACTTATCCATCAAACAATGGATACAGAGCACAATAATCGTTAATGATGCATTATTATCCACAATTATGGTATAATATTACTAATAATCTGAGCTGTCAATAATATTAGAGTCAGTATTGAGATCCATCCATCATGGATAGGGTTAATTAACATGATTAAGCAATAATTAAATAAAGCCATCACTTTCATTAAGTGTTATCAATAGTACAACTACCAGTAAGCATATAGCACTAAATTAGGATATATAGTATTATGACTGGCACTACATTTATCTTATTTGCAGTGTTAAATATTACATGCCAAAAAAAACCCAATCATTTAGTTCCTCTTAAAAAAAGTACCGTAATTCCTAAATACGAGAGTAACAAAAATTGCATTTCTGTAACGTTTAACATTAATGTATGTGCAGTCATTATCATATAAATGAAAGCCAATATAACGGCTGATCAATTTGTCAGAAAGCGGCCAGCCGCTTTTAAAGATGTGCGTGCAAGTCACATGACAGCGACTGGCTCATTACTATGGTTACTGTCAAGCTGATATGCAGAGGTATCTAGCTGAGATGCGCCGATCACCAGATACCCAAGCGGTGAACATCGGCTCGAAATTTGTTGGGTAGCTTGTCAATTAAATCAATCTAGCTGCCGGAAGTACCTTAAATGGCATACAGTACTCCAAACCTAGTCAGTTTGTCAAAGGAAACACCACTATAAACTAGATGGATATATTTTACTATTAGAACGATCTACTTTTACAAACAATACTAGAAATATCAATATAACTTTTTTTAATTATTATTATACACATTTATAGAGTGCAAATATCAAAACATATAGGAAAATGTAAATTTGCTTTACAGTTTTCACATAAAAAAATTTAAAATTAGATTGCGAAGCATATTTTACCTGCTATTGACAACAGAAAACATGGAATAATATAAAAACAATTAACAGCAACAACTAAAAGGCGGATCTATAAGAGGTCTAACTACGGAATAGTGTGGAACGTGTCAGTACCATGTCTGGCAGTAAGAGTGTTATTCTGGTCCGCTGCAGTCAGAGAAAACAACAGCAAACATCAACAAGTGCAAATTATATAAAACCTGTGAATACACTATTAACCCTCGCCATGCTGGAGGCCCTAAAGAGCCATGCCTGCGTCTAACCCAGCAGGGATAGGGTTAAAAGCATACAATCATGGTTTGTAGACATATTTCATGGTCAAGATGTAGTATGAATGTTTGATTGATCTACACAAGTATATTGCGCAACAAATGACACTTTCCAAATATATATATCCCACCGGGTTTAACTATTTTAATGTTTTATTTTATTTCATTTTATTTTTTATCTCACAAAAAGATTTATACGAAAATATGAAAAAAATATGAAAATATTTAACAAACCATGATTGTATTTCTTTAAAACATAGGTTACCAAATATCATCATGCAACCGCAATCGCATAAATGTCAGTAAATATGGTAAGGTGAGTGAGATTTAGTTTTACATCACGTAATAAGTGTGTCAGAAACCATAAGATAAATCCTCCAAAATAATTCATACATTTTAGTATTTAAAACACACTCAGTTGTAAAAGTTATGTTATGCTTTTAATGGGAATTGTACAGTAAGTAGTATTTTACCATGTCAAATGGAAATTGCTGAATACAGAACAATTAACATTAAGTAATAATCATGAAAACTTGAAAGCCATCATTTCTGTTGAATATTAACTTGTAAAGTTTTATTGTAACATGTGCTGAGAATCAGAAGAAAACAGTGAAATAGAATAGATCATACTTCTTCACACATACAGTGTGGAAATGTAATCAACCATCATACTTATTTTGATGTAAAAGGCTGTATTCCAAAAGACACAGTTGTATATTGCTAAGAAATTATCAATAATTCTGCACCTACCCCATAAACATCTCATTATATATTAGAACCAAGCAAAATTGTCAATTCTGGGATTGGAACCCAAGTTTCTGGAGTGCGAGTCCAACCCTCTATCAACTGAGCCCAGATTAGGAGTATTTTATATCACATGGTTACTATATAGAAACAAATATCGAACCAATCCTAGGATTTTAACCTGAGTTGCTGGATTGTGAGTCCAATGCTCTATAAATTGAGCCAAAGGGATAAACCATCTGGTCAAGACCAGGAGAAGCATCTTTTATCACATGCCTATCACTAATATGATGCTTTTTGCACTCTATGCGACATTGCTCAGTACATTGTTGCCATATATTCCCACAGCAGGCAGCAAACCCATATCGCAGGCAGGAAATTAATTCATATCACGAGCCAAAACTCCATATCGTGGACAGAAAATACATATCAAAACAACAGGATCCATCTACATACATTAATGAGTCTTTTGGAATATTCAGAGTTTCAGTTGACGAATGAAACAAGTATGTTGTTTGGTGCGGTGATAACGACTGAGAAATGTCTAAAATGAACGGTGCAACTCTGTGCCGGATGTCATATTGGCCACGCTGTGCAGTGAACTGCAAACTGTTATCAGAAACAATTGGTCCACGCTGTGAAGAGAACTGAAACTTATCAGAAACATAACACTGCCTACCTGTGCTAGTCTGAAGGCTCCGTTCTCATCAGCTTCTAGCTTGCCCTCGCGCAGTAACTCATTGATTTGCTACAAAGTATATATACATGCAGTGCATACAGGACAAACATGCAGTGTGGTTATACAGGTGTATAATTGTATATCCATAAATAATATTTACTGTATAAATGCAGTGAAATACCATTTTTTATCAGTGGAAATAATAGGTGTTATTTTTCATTAGAGAACATAAAACTTTTGTTATTTTTCACTAGTGACGATAACACTGTTGTTATTTTTCACTAGTAACGATAACACTTTTGTTATTTTTCACTAGTGATGATAACACTTTTGTTATTTGTCACTAGTGACAATAACACTTTTGTTATTTTTCACTAGTGACGATAACACTTTTGTTATTTTTCACTAGTGAAAATAACATAACTGGGCAACAGTCTCTGAAGTCATGAATAGCACATAGGACAGGGAACCAGTTCAGGAACGTCAAAGCCTAATCACATAACAGGGCAAATATGTCATCACGTAATGATGCCATGACCAGAGAACGTAATGATGTGACCATCAAATATTACATCAAATCAGTTACGGTTGAGGGAAGTGGAATAAAGTAGGCTGTTCCATTCTTATATGAACAAGTACCTGATTAAACTATGAAAATTAGGTACATTTCACTGCATTTATGTAATAAACAGAATATTCAAGGTATTTTTTTCTATATCTTGTACCATGTTTATCACATTTCATGGAGTGGGGGGTCATCATTCGTGGAAATATCAATTCTCCCACTCAACTCATTGAGAGAAACATGGTATTCGAGAAAATGGCTTGAATATCTTCCATATATCCATATTGATAAATAGTATAAACATATAGAGACAAATATATATGGGGTAACATGTAGTGTTAAGACATGTTAAGATGTGAGTTAGGGTATCATTTCACAAAGCTCTGTTATCCACTATGAGACCATATCGCTCTTATAAGTGCACAATCTGTTTATGAGAGATCGTTACTCGAGTGCTATGGTCTTGTAGTCGGCAAGTGAGCTTCGTGAAACAATACCCCAGTACTATAGCAGGAGTTACCGATGTACGTATTCCTGATCATAATTTTTCCAATTTATCTCTATATGAGAAAAATATTGCATGGTGCTGAAGATAATAACGCTATCAATTTTGGTGAAGTTGCAAATATATATTTTGGGGAGAAATATGTGCATGTGTATGAGGGATGGGGTGTAGCTAAATTGGACTATTTCTGGCGGCCTTACCTCTGGTGGATACATAGAGAATCCACTCTCCACATTGCGTTGAAATCGATTGACATGTTTCTTCAGCAGGACTGCTGGTTTGACCAGTTCCGAGTGACACGTTCCCAGGAGATCCAGAAACAATGGGCCCTAGATAACAGTGAACAGTGCTGTAAACCAACACGCAACACGAACCAGAGGCTAGTTCTGATTATAACATATTTTGAAAACATATTCCTGCATATAATATAACAAAGTAGATTATTCATCATATATGTAACAGAGGACTGTTCTGATCCTAGGATTCAAACCCAGAGTTGCTGGATTGTGAGTCCAATGCTCTACCGAATGAGCCAAAGGGTTAACCCCAATAGGCTGAGACCAATAAGAGCATTATAGGGAGTGTAAGTAGACACGATATAGCCCGAGATTTATTAAAATCCAATGATATAAACTAAATGCGCAAAAATCCATTGTGATGTCACAAAAAAACATCACAAGACTTCTTTCACCCGTCACCGGAAATAACATCAGACGAGACTTACACTCCCTATATCACACCCAGCTCCATATACATGCTAGATTTCTACAGTGGAATAACTTTTCAAATACAGTGTCCCCTCGATATAACGCTGAATTTGGGGTCCATGACATATTCCCCACCTTATAGCACCCATCTTGTACGATAGTACATGTAAATAACAAAAATAAAAATGGGATCCACATCTGACCCCGCCTTATATCGTTGATTTTGTCGAAAAGTATTATTCAAGATCGTAGATAGTGACTTTTACGTCCAAGACAGACGACCAATATAACCCATACCTGGTTGTGCACCAGACACGTGACTCTCCTGTAGTAGTTGATGGGGTGCAAAGGCGCAAATTTGAGGATGAGAGTTTGCTTGGAGTTCGGGCGGAGGACTCCCGACACATATTGAAACTTGAACACGCTCTCATCACAGTCGATCATGAACTAAGAAACAACAACCGAATATTATTAAACGATACAATATGACTTAGGTTTCACATTCCAGGCCCCGAGATTAAAACATTTTTGGAGTAGGATCTCATGCTCAAGGTCAATTCAATTCTTTATTTGCCTTTTTTTTACAATTAATCAGCATATCTAATCAAGCTAATCAGAATATCAAGTCAAATCTAATATCAAGATTTGTGAAGAAAACTTTGATTTGAGCATGAAATCATACTAATAAATTATTCGCAATCTCGGGGCCCAGGGTGTCATTTCTCAAAGCTCTCTTATCCATTATGAGACTATAGCGCTCTCGTAAGTGCACAAGCGCCATGTGATAGAGATCACAATGAGAGTGCTTATGGTCTCGTAGTAGATAGGAGAGCTTCGAGAAACGATACCAATATCTAGACTAGAATAACCTGGATTGAAAAAATATTCAGTGTTCTATACCGTAAATGAAAATATGTCATAAATGTATATAGAATAAATAAGATTGGTAAACTAAGTACTGTCTGCTGCTGCTAGTGATGTGGTGCAGACAGGAAAAGGATAGTACAGTGACGACACACATATCTAAGGGCACTCGTTGCCACCATCTTGCTTGCCAGAGAAGTGTGCGAACCATTCCGTTCATATTTGAACACAGTTTGAGTACAGACAGGTGTCAGGCAACTAGGACAGGTTAAAGGACTGTCCCCATATATACCTGATACACTGCCTCCACGTCGGAGATGTTGACGATGTCGATGGAACGGGTTCTGATGTCGTCCACATCAATCTGCTGGAAGTTAATGGTGTTACTACTCAGCTGAACTGTCGGCCCTGTCACAGAAACAAAGTCTCCCATGATTACCACATCAACTATACACTAACATAATAACAAATGTATTCTGTGTCACATCTTATTTTCACCAAAATACTCCTACTTTTGTAAGTGGAGCATAAAGAAAATCAGTGGCTCCTATCAAATAAATATAGTGTCCCCTTGATATAATGCTGAAGTTGGGGTCCATGACATACCCCCCACGTTATAGTACCCACCTTATACGATATTACAGGGAAATAACCAAAATAAAAATGAGATTCACGTCTGACCCCGAGTTATATCCAAATCCGTTGTGCATCGGACAGTGTTATATCGAGGAGGCACTGTAATACCAATCAATATAACTAATATTTAAGTTACTTACTTTTACCTGAGACTATGGATAGCCAATATTAAATGTTAAAATGAAATTGTTTGAATATACTGTATATGTGAAATAAAATTAAACATTTTCTACAAAAGATAAAATTATTCAGTGAGGTTTCCTGTTTTCTACCTTTTGACGAGGCGACACACTTGACAATACTGTTGCTGATGTTGCCAAGAGCGGCGATGTTGAAGTAGTCGATGCTGGTACTGTCCACTGTGTTTGGAGAGTACACCAGCTGTAACATGGACAAACACATCAGTTTACAGTACAGCATTGTCAGGAGGAAACAGCATCCTTTGAACTTAGTCCATGTGACATATAACGTGTGTTTACCGATGAGATTTGTGTCGGACAGAAAGTGCAATATACTGCAATACATAGAACTATATGAAACCAAAGATTGAGCTGATCCAAGGACTCAAACTCGATTTGCCGGATTACAATATTCCAACAATTCAAAAAGAAATTCACTGAGAACAACTCAAATACATGTTGGGCGACATTGTAAAAGAGGATCATGCTGATACTGGGATTCGAATCCAAGGTCCTGGCTTGCAAGTCCAACAATCTACTAACTGAGCCAAAGAGACCAGAACAGGAGCATCTTGTATCACACCTGGCTATGTATACGTACGGGTATTCTGGTGGATGACATGGGTGGCACCATGCCGATGGTCTGTGGACAGTTGAACACTGTGTCAATCCTGCTCATCCCAGTCGGGTGTTCTACACGGAATGGTGCTCGGACCTGAGATAGAGGATGTCAACATTGAAATACAGTGGTTGATTCTTTAAATATCAGCAAGACATGTTTCTAGTTTATTTGATCAAACATACAGCATAGAATACATTATGTATTTTTAGTTGTTTTTTTTTAGATTGTGATTTAGAGCATCTTTCAAGATCTTTTCACTAATTGTCTTTTTGTGTGTTTTATTTTGTTTTGGGGTTAAGAGTCTTTTTGTAGAATCTTTCACTAATATCAAGACTTGTCAGTTTAGGGAAGGAGGAAACCTGCAACAACTGTAGCACTGAATATTGCAATAAACCTGCGAGCACCGGCTGGTACAGACAACGCACCCTTAAAAATTGCATCAGAAAGGTGACTTCCGCGAACATTGATGTCAGTCTCCCAAGATGGGATTTGAAGCGGGGGCTTTGTCTCTCAAGTCAAACGCTCTACCATTGCACTACCACCCACCTCTTCAACTACACCACCTTCAACTACACCACTTTTTTGGGGGGCGGGGGGGTATTAGGGTTCAGAGTCACTTTCAAGAATCTTTCACTAATATCACGACTCGTCAGTTTAGGTCAGGAGGAATATGATGTAATCACTGGACCACGACAGAGGTACTCACAGGTGACAGGTTGTGTAGCTCCACCCACTTGGTAGTCACGGAACCGACAGGTAACTTTCCGAACTGAACGACCGCCTCCAGGTTATCACGGTTCAAATTGCTGGCAGGCTTCCCGGGCGTCGACACCAACAGGTGAGGGAATTTACCTGATCACAGAAATATTACCTGGTTATCAAAATCTGGTCATCAAAACATTCCTTGTCAAAGAAATATTACCTGGGTATCCTTTCACAAAGCTCTCTTATCTACTAAGAGACCATATCACTCTCTTTGCAGTGCATTAGCTAATGGCAAAGAGAGCGCTATGTTCTCTTAGTGGAAAAGAGACCTTCGTGAAAGGATACCCTGGTCATCAAAGCCTTCCTAGGTTATGGAAATATTCCCTGGTCATTAAAATCTGGTCATTAAAATATTCCTTAGTCATAGAAGTATTCATTACAGTGACACCATGTTCAGAATACTTGTGGCAACTAATTTGATAGATTTCACTTTAGCACAAAATCCAATCAAAACTCAAAAAGAATTTTTTCAGTTCCTTCAGAGGTCTTTGACAATAGAAGACCTACCAATGCCTATCATCCGTGTAATCTTGGACAGCGAACCATCTTTCCCATACTTGCACACTGCATCTCCGTCATACATAGTGGCGTGCTGAAATTTTATATTTGGGATATATATTGCATACTACCCAGGGAATTGAGAAGGTGAAATGAGTGCACATTGATCCATTGATCTGGGTATCCTTTCACAAAACTCTCTTATCTACTAAGAGACCATAATGCGCTTTTTGCCAATAGCTAATGCACTGCTAAGAGAGTGCTATGGTCTCTTAGTGGATAAGAGAGCTTTGTGAAAGGATACCCAGGGTAATAAAGCTTTGAGCATGCATTAACATGGAGTCATGCACTTTGTATATGTAGTATTTATTTATTTTTCATTATTTATTTATATATTTAAAACAAAATTAATTAATTAATTTGATTTGGTTTTTTGTCCATCCATCTGTCCATCCATCCATCCATCCATCCATCCATCTATCCATTCATCCATCCATCCATCCATCCATCCATCCATTCATTCATTCATTCATTCATTCATTCATTCATCCATCCATCCATTCATTCATTCATGTATTTATTTATTTATTTATTTACTTATCACTGATTACATGCTATCAGT
>JAULBP010116650.1:0-17649 GCA_032355345.1 Lepetodrilus pustulosus | reverse complement strand
GAGACACACTGTTACATATAGAGTCAATGAACACTTACACACACACAGAGTTTGAGACACACTGTTACATATAGAGTCAATGAACACTTACACACACACAGAGTTTGAGACACACTGTTACATATAGAGTAAATGAACACTTCCACACACACAGCATTTGAGACACACTGTTACATATAGAGTAAATGAACACTTCCACACACACAGAGTTTGAGACACAGTTACATATAGAGTCAATGGATACTGTCCCATTTACAGTTAAAGGGCTTTGCGACTTAAATCAATGTTCTTTTTATTTGTAGGTAAACCTACCCTTTATATTAAGACCTATACTGTAGTAGACTAATGTGTTTGTTCAGGCCATACTAAATTTTGATATTTGTTATGCTTTTATCACACATGATAATGTATTTATCAATTTCTATTAAGTTTTTGGAATTATTAACATTTCTATTAACATTTCTATCAATAATTATTCTTGATAACGACATGCTTGTGATATATGATGACAGATGCCATTATTAGTGTTAATTATCTGAGCCTATGTTATGGTTACTTAGTTGACTCATGTTACTACTTTATTGGCAGTGAACTGTCATATATATGTGCGATGTGCACATCGTTATGTTTAGCACCTGTAAATTACACCACAACACCCCACCCCTACCCCTTTGTTCAATATTCATGTGATTGACAGCTTACAAATAGGACTACATTGTTTGGTTTCCTCCTGAGTCTCTGGACAAAAGATGATCTGTGACAAAGAGGAAAAAATTTGCTCGATACCCGTTTAATAATGATTTGTCAACATGGTGTTGACACCCGATACTGTAATTTGTTGTGAATAGCGGAAACCTTTTGACATCTTGGCAGGTTGATCATGATTGGATGACTTCCTGCTTGATTGACTATCCAGATACACTTTTATGTTATCTATTAATTAAATAGGAATTTGTACTTTTAATGTTAAGTATGGCATCTTCCAAAATGCAATAGCATTTCAATACTTAACAAATTCATTACTGCTTCCATTGACTGTATGGATGTGTTTTAACTATCTATTAATTAAGATCATCTATTCATACATTTGGTGTAAATTATATTGTCTTTAACAGAAATATAACAACATTTTAATATTTTATTGAATTAATTACCCTTTCAATTGATTGTATTAGTTATCTATTGTTACATTTGTTCATGTAAATAATATTGTCTTCTAAAAAGGTAATAACATTCTATAAGTGTGAAGAAATAGCTTGAAACACATGTAATTTAAACGTCACTCAATACGGTATTTCCTCCGAGTGACCTCTCCTGCCAAAATACAAGTGGCACATTTTTCAATAAAACAAGTGACATGTTACGCTTTAATATGAATGACACGTTTTACGAAAATACTCCCCAGTTTGTGTGTATTTATTGAGAGAATGGCTGAGATTAGCAGTTGTTTACTGTTCAGATCTAACAACAGATGGTGTTTGGCCCCATTGCCTGTTCTTGTGAATGCTCTGGCATGGAACACAGGGAATCAGATTGCCCAACAGGACTAGGGCTGTGAATGAGTCATTTAACCTTTTACCTATCAAATCAGATGGAGATACAGCATGGAGTGTTGGTTGGGATTAATTCACCATGGATAGAGTTAGCATTAAGATACCTACGTGTAGTTGGTGATCTAATAAATACTTTGTTAATTGTCAAAATCAAGGTTGTGTTGTTAATTCCAAGATAAAAAAAATATTTTTGGTAGATATTTTTGGTTTGTTTACTTAATAATGGTTGTTGTTAATGATCTGGGAATCATTTCAAGACTCTCATGTCCACTAGCAGACCATCGCGGTCTTATATCCATCTAGCTAAGAGACCATAATGCTTTTGTATATACTTAGATGATAGCTAAAGAGCGCAATGGTCTCTTAGTGAACATGAAACCCTGGCTGTTTCAATATCACCAAAATACTTTGTAAAACCACTGTAGTACACACTCAATCATTCTTCAAATGAATTCCACTGGTTTTTTTAAAACCTTTTCAAATAGTTAAGATTGTGAATTATGTCTGATAATTCAAGAATATTTACAATCATTTCATCCACAATCATCAGAGACTGGAGACACCCCTTCAGTACGTCTGATGAATGAGTAACGTTGTCCGTTTCCTTCTGGAATTGTTGGCATATCTTTGAATGATATCCTCAGTGTCCAACAAGGAACAATTTCCATGCCATGTGTTTCAAATTTTATTTATTCTTTATCATGGCTACGATTACCGTCAGTATGGCCAGGAACATGGATGTTCAATATTTACTTCCTGAAATGCCTGTTTTGTTTTTTTACCGCAGTTGCAGGTGTTGTCAATAATACATGTCAATTACGATGTTTTTTCCCTCTATTTTGGTCTGTGCAAGACATCTAAGTACAAAGTAAAGACCTCCAATACACGGAGCCAATACTCCAAGAAATCATCTCAAAACCTTCATGAAAGACAACGGCAATAACAACAATGGCACTAATGAATTATATATCAATGTTGACAATACTCTCTGTGACGTCAATGCTTGAGAAATGTTTTATTGACTCCGTAAGAATGCTTCAGCATCCTATTCAGCAGAGTTGATCTGTAAGGACGAAGTAAAGCATGCAAGCCTCATTGAGAACTATTAAATAATGCCCTAAGCAGAGGAAAAAATAGTATTCCTCCATTGTCTGGTAACATTGCAGTAAGCCTTTACCGCCTCATCGCTTGTCTGGCCGCTTACCATTACGTGGTAGAGTCGGCGGAACATTGGTAATACTCTTATGCCAACGGTGATGGATGTTATGTGTGTCCTTGTGCTGCACTGAAGGCAAGAACGCGAGGCAAGAACACGAGGCAAGAACATGAGGCAAGAACTCGTGCGACATGCCAGAATGGTTGACCCTAAACACTGATTTGTGATATGTCATATATTGAAGTGTGTTTTAGTTATACGTTTAGTTCCAATGCTTCTCACAGTTCTAAAATGTTTATGAATTGCAGACTTTTCTCAACTGTGTCTGTATGTTCTTACAGTGATACAGGCTTGGGCATAAAATAAGAATTATTTTCAAGAAGTTGCATCCCATTTAGTCATTTATGGTGGGAAAATAGTGTCCAGTTTATTCAAAATACACACTCTGCATACCTGAAACTTAATATGTCATTAATCAGATGTAATTTAACAGCATTTAGTTTTGGAGATGTTTGGAGTAATGTAAATGGTAAAATGGCAATAAGAAACATGTTAAAAATCAACTATTAACTATAGAACCTTGTCAGAGCATGTGTCAATTAGATATGCCCTATGGATCAATGATTATGATTATGTTTGTTAATTTCTATAATCTTACATGTTTCGTCATGAAACTTTCAGACTCAGATCTTTACATTTGTATTCATGTATATAACAACTAACATTCCCATTTACGTAGACACTGTTTTAATACCCCTTTTATCTCAAGGACCACAGTTCAACCAGCCATATGTCAACCAGTTGATATACAAGTGGTTAACGTATTAAATATGATTCTTGTGGGATTGACAATAGTGTATGCTTAACTCTTTGTGAGACGAACATCTGAAAAAAAAAATCAGCATTTCTGCCCTTGGTGGCGAGTATTAGACTGGGTGGGATAAAAAAATACTTCGGTAAATGTCAGAGGTTCCGTCGAATGGTCCCAAGATCGCGGTATGACAAACCGTCAGAGGAAAAATGAATACTTGACTATTCCTAGTTGGATAGCAAAGAGTCGCAGGTTACATGAACATCAGTTTGTTATGAAGCCAAGCCACATTCCTGCTCAAAACAAACAGATACATGAGGGTAAAAGCACTCGAGGTGGAAATGGCTTCAAGATGTGCGTCTAATTCTGTTGATGGGAGGCCTGTCGAAAAAAACAGAAAATTAAACACTCGCTAACGGATCATTTTTGACCTTGGTAGAATGTTACTAAATCCCATAAATGTTGAAAGTAGGAAGTAGTGTCCGTGGGGTTGGGTGGGGGATGTATGATGGTTGCAGAATGTGTGGTTAATTTGTGCAGTAAATATAGAAGCCATTGGATTTGCAGTTAATGAAGCATGTTTTAACATCTATGCATATTACACAAATGCCTGTGGATTAGTATGTTACATTCTCATGTGTAGAGCACCTGGGTGGTATATAAAATGTTAATGGGCCTCATTTAAAGCACAAATTGATTTACATGTATGTTCTTCAAGGTTCAGTGTTTGCAAATTCTGTTTGCAAGGTCATTAATGGCAGCTATATATGGAGGATTAATAATTTAATTCAATATTTTGAGACATTATTTATTTTGCCAATTCACATCTTGCTTTGTTGAAGCTTTGACAAATGTTTTTGGTCAGTTTCGCCCAGTTAATGGGCTGCATATCGCAAAAGGGTTGTAAATTTAGGTCTACATGACTTCCTGTTATAGTGAAGGCATGGCGTATGGCCTGATTTATGCCCACACTACAGGAAGATCCTTTTGGGAAATGCATGCCGAGAGATCCCGCTCGACTCGGAGCCGATTACGAGACCAGCGCCCCCTCTGAGATTATGAAACCTTTTGAGTACGATTTCATGAAGCTAACATTTTATATGAGGATTTGTGAACAAAACCTTGAGTTGAGCATGAAATCGCACTCAAAAACGTTTGTAATCTCATGGCTAGGCCATCATCAACCAAATAGTTTTTGACCATGAAGGAATTGTATGTTCAGCCATGAATATACCCATATCTCTAGCTGTACAAGTCTTAATAGTTATTTCATCAAATATATTTCTCTATTAGATGTCCATTTTTGATGGCGTCAAATAGTCAAGTTTGAAGTATTGCAGATTTGAAAGTTGCCATTTCATAAGTATTTTGTTTTGAAAATTGACTAAATCCTACTAGCATGATTGATATTAATATGTATGTACTATTAACGTTAGAGTGTAATGCAATAAATATTTTATAAGATTTTTTTTTTTTAAATCATCAAAATGAAAATACAGTTAATTAATCACGGTACACCAAAGCGAAGGACAGCTTTACAACTGGCGCAATGCGCATCGTGTCACTAATCCTTAAATTACGTTGTCAATTGCATAGCTTCTATGTTATTTATCTGCCGTGTTTCCTGGTAATGTATATTCCGGTCTGTTTCTCATCTTAACTTTGATTCGAAATGAAAAACTTTTGACAGGATCACTGTGCAATCTCTTTGCTATTCATTATGGAGAATGAGCTTGCTACCGAAACGTTTCGCTGGCAGTTAGAGAGAAAAGCAAAGCAATTAGAGAACAACCCTGCCTCAGACCATCTAGCTAGCTGTTACAGCATCAGTTTGCCAGAAAAGTGTATTGATTTTACGACTGGAATCACTGACAGTGTTGTCTTTTGTGCTCGATGTCACTCAGGATTTTAAATTCCTTGACATGTCAGTTGTAGTAACTCGTATATTTGAAGGATTACTGTTGCAGTAATGGTTGATGCATATGGCCTTTCCGTCAGCAATAATTGTACATGTAATATTATTTGTTAAAGCATGTTTATTAGGTATTGATTCTGTTGAATGTATTTGTGAGAATGTGTGAAGGGTTTGTGCCACGACGTTAGGCCACAAATCACTCACTGTAAGAATAATAATCACACTATCATGCTTCGTGTCATGTTTTCTCTATCATATTCAGTCTTTCACTTTCTTTGTTTCATTTGTCTCTATTTCTATACATGCCCTTTTGTTTCTCTCCAGCTCAGATTGTATCATGCTCTTTCACTGTTTTTCACATGGTATATGATGTTCTGCCAGTCTCTATAGCTCACATCCTGTCATGCTATGTCTAACCCTCTGTATGTCTCTGTTTCTCATATTTTATGTCTCCAAGTTTGCCTTATACTCCCTCGTTTACTATCAGTCTGTCTTTAACTCCCTTTCTTTCTATCACACTCCCTGTCTCACCATCTCTCTATTTCACTCCCACTGTTTGTGTCTCACTGTGTCTCATTCTATGTCTCACCCTCCATCACCCTGTTTTGTGTCTCATGCTTGTGTCTCACACACTGTCTCAATCTATGTCTGACACTCTCTGTTTCTCACTCTGTGTCTCATTCTATTTCTCACCCTCCATCTCACCCTGTTTTGTATCTCATGCTTGTGTCTCACCCTCTCTGTCTCACACTCTGTCTCACTCTATGCCTCACACTCTGTGTGTCTCACTCTATGTCACATCCTCTGTCTCACCACTGATTGGTCTCACTCTATCTCGCCACTGTATCTCACTCTATGTCTCACCCTATCTGTCTTACCCTTACTCTCTTGTATCTTCTTCACTTTCTGTCTCACTGTCTCTTTATTTATGTCTAACGTTCCCTTTCTCAATCTCTACCTAAATCTCTCATTTGGTAGCGATGTTTCAGTTTGCGCTTGTCATGCACCCTCTAAGTAAGACAAATTCATCCTCTCCCAAACACAAGCACCTCCCATGTCACTGTTCCATCTATTTATTTCGTAGAGTATACTGCCTCAAGTCACGCAGGCATCATCTAAAGCTCTGCGACCACGGGCATCACCATGATTCATTAATAACGTAAAATCTCCCTCCGTCACATCCATGCATGCGCCTTTGAATTGTCACACCCACTGAAAAAAAAGTGTTTTCTGAAATCTTCATCCTCCAGAAAGCATCTCTAAGGTCTGAAAGGAAGATGAAAAACGATGCCACGTAATATGGTTTCACTGTGGAGTTAAGCCCTCCTACTTTCTCAATGTAATGCCATGACTAAAATTTCACTCAAGGATTTTATGTTTGATTTTCTTCTTGGTTACTGGCAATGTATTGAGAACGTTACACGATGCATTCGTGTGTCTTACCTCGCTGTGGAAGTCGACAGTAATTACAATGCTTCTAATTGAACCCGGTCCGACGTGAGCAATTGGAAAATAACTCCATGCTTTCAGTAATAATCCAGCACTTATTGGCGAAGTGCTGAATGAATAAATGCTGTCAGTATTCACTGAGGTGAATGGATTCACATATGTTTCTGCTCGGAATCGGAATCGGTACAGAGCTTGGAGAGTTATTACTCCAACTTTATTTCACTGTTATTTAATGCAGTGTTTCAACGTGAACTTTCTTGTAAAATAAATGTGTTTGTAGTAAGGATTATTAGTCTTCATGGCAAACAGTTTAAGAACTATTTCTCGGTTATCAAATTTAGAAAACGATCTTATTACTACTGAAACCTTTTAAAGAAGTTATACCACAAACCAATACAATGGCAATAGATTTGTATTTACAATGTACATTCTACTGCTTTGTAGCACTTTTATTTGTTCTTTCTGTTTTGGACTTGACACATTATTTATTATAATTATTATTATTACATGTATTATTATTATTATTATTATTATTATTATTATTATTCAGATATGATGCCAGTTGACCAGGTCAACCAGATTTAATTCCATAATATTATTTGTTCTACATTATGACCTTTGTCTCTCACACCAATGTCCGTGCTATGGTCCATGGTTTACAATAGGGTTTCCAGCATTCTCTCCAACTAGTCTAAACCATTTTGGTTGTTTTTCGTGACTGGCCCAGTATAATAGTATCCATTGCTGGCTTACCTGGTGTTACAGGTGATAGTGTTTCAACAGCCACTGATACAATCTACCTGTACAGGTACGCACAGCTAATCCCAAAGTCAATGTCCTTTCGTGTCATTGGTCCCTTCCAGCCAAAATGTAACCAAGTTTTAATTTTAATGTTACTGATAATAATTCAAAAAGAACAATAGTTTTAGAATTGTTGGATTTGTGAATGTCCGCAGTTGAAAAGTGCAAGCCGCAGCACATTTCTATGTATGTCGTCGAGGGTTATTATGTTGCCGGAGTTAATGTAGCATGCTTAAGCTGGTGATAAACAGGTAAAATTAGGAATTCCGTGACACAGGTTGTAATACTGCGATGACATGAAGAGGTATTTGGCAATCGAGATACTTAACCATGATACAGTAATCTGGGTATGATTACATTCATTCAGTCCATGCTTAATCTGCTGAAATGTTTTACGTTTTTTTGTCATTCAACTAGGCATCTCTTTAGCAATACTTGTTTAACCCTCTCCCTGCTGCAGGAAACCGGGGATGGCCTAAAGAGCAGTGTCTGTGCCTAATCCAGCAGGAAGAGGGTTAAGGGAGCCATGCAGTTAACCCTATCACTGCTGGATTAGGCACAGAAACGGATCTGTAGGGCATCTCCAGTTGCCTGCAGCAGGGAGAGGGTTAAGAAAAGAATTGAACGATAACACTGACACTAAGTCTATGCTACTTATTGAGTACAAAACATTTTGCTTTGAACAACATTTTCTTCACATTTCTGCATAAGTTGGGTCTTTGGTAGTTTATTGTACTATTGAAGTATTTTTTATTACCACTAAATCACCTAAAAATGCTAAATTTATGTGAATTCTATGTGAATTTTACATGAATTCTATGTGAATTTAATGTGAATTCAATGTGAATTAACAAATCGGTGTCAGTAGTGTCGGGGCCCAATCAAACAGCAGCTGACGATTTCGTTATGTTTCACTAAGTCCTCACCATACATCTCGACCAGCGAGCAATTACCAGACTTGGAGAGACTTAGATTTTATCAGGCGGTTCCTCAGTATTTCCTTAGTGCCTGATGAAATGTTTCATAATTGGCCATGACAGAATTGCAGAGATTTTTAATTTGATATGAATATTTATTGAGAACTGTGGGAGGTGCACCAGGAGAGCCTAAGTACATGCACTTCAACCGCCCCTTGGGACAAAGGCCACTCCATGAAAAATTAATGTTAAAATATTTGTACTGTTTTCAGCAGGATTTCTGAAATGTTAATGATAGTCATGGATAGTTGTATGTAGCATTGTTGATGTCTTTTCAGTATATTTGTTTTGCGCTCTATTCTGTCAACTGTTTAAACCCTTCCTTGCTGGTACTGCTCCCTAGGGCATCTTCGGTTGCCTGCAGCATGGTGGGAGTTAAACAGGAATTGTATTAAGTTCAATATGATGAATCTTTAATATTGTGCCACTATCAGAGTATACATGCTGTAGCTTTGAGAAGATATTAACCGAATATGTGATTGGTCTGGCCTATGGGTGACATATTCCCGCTGTGACATAAAGCAATAATGTAATAATAAATTACAAAATGTTTTTGAATTAATCTGTCACATGTCGAAGATTGCTTGAATACCACGACATCTGAATCTGCATCATGACCATGAGTCGGTTTTCAGTTCAAGATGAAACACGACAACACGGCTCTTCCCATTAAATCACTGGCTCATATTTTGATAAATATTTTAACAAATTTGCTGTCGCTTCCTACAGTTACTTACAACTAATGTGCAGACACCCGATGCCATCTGTCACGATGTCTGACTGAAGATGGATCCTAATTGGTAACAGGACAGGACAAATTGATTGTCATGCCTTGCGTACATACAAACACAATCCCGTGACAACCGGGCGACGTGTAAACAGGAAGGTGACAACCGGGGCTGGATTGTACAAACCTTCTGAGATTAATAAGAGTCTGTTCAGGTGACGGGGACCATTATTACAGGATGTGGTTTGTCTTGATGAAGTTGCCGGAGGAAATAATAAAGACGCAAGTCCCAGTAATCGGGCTCCGAGATGTGCCGCGCTCAGACAGACTGGTCAAAAGTTGAATGGTTTCATGGCCTGTTTGTAACCACCACCACTTCTCTGCAACCCTGAATACTCTGATTAATTGACACTTTGTCTACAATGTTCATTCCATCATGGCCTTCTTATTGGAATCTGAGAAACTGCAACATTTCTTGACCTTCTTGTCTCATCGTTTCATCTACAGTTATAGTAAATAATGAATAGTGTGTATTTATAATGAACTGTATCCATTAACATTTGTTTATCCTCGAAGCACTAAACAAAAAGATGTAGAATGTGAGAAATTGAACAATTTCTTGACCTGTTGGTAATACTAATTCTTTTATGAAGGTCATGTTTTAACACCTCCTTGGTTGTAGCTGTGCAAAATTGAACCATTTCGCGACCTTCCGGGTAGCACAGCTTCAACTACAAAGGTCATATCATCATACCTTCTTCATTGGCAGCTGTCAGAAATTGAACGGTTTCTTGACCTGTTAGTAACACTGACTGCCCTTGTTTCTCTTAGCTGTGCTTCAATGGCACATTCTGATGTTAGTAACGCCTCATCTCAGTTCAAGTAACCAGGCCTCCAGAAGTTGCACCTCATCTGACCTCATGACCTCGGCATGCAGCGGACCCCGATGGAAACAACTCCATATGCTGCATTCTTTGTTAACAGGTCGTCGAAACGCATTAGATAGCCGCACATCCTGGCATTGGTTTTATTTTATGGAATTTTCAGGTTCCGAGAATGGCACTGGGTTTATGGGACCTCTGCACTTAACAATTCTCTAATACACTTCCATATGGAGGCGACATAATTGCATTTCATGCTCCAACGATCATAGGCGATGGTCCATTGTGGCCTTGTCGTGATGCATGTTCGTGGATGGCCGGTATTGCAAGGCTCTGGGCTAGTGTGACTAAACCATTGCTACTGGGCGTTACTGGTGCTGCAATTTACTTTGAGTGGTGCACCGTCTTTGATGCTGTCATTAGATGGATAGTCCCGAATAGACATGTAGGCGAGTCCGTGGCTTAATCCCAGACTTCCTCTGATGTAAAAAAGATCTGTAGCTCTAATAAAATAATTTATATTTCTCAGTTACGGCCAGCAGAAGAAGAAGAATTGTTCCGATAATGTGTAATCTACAAAGAGAAGCCATTCATTTTCCTTACGGTGTTGTAGTTTGCCAGCTATCTGATGTGTCTGTCTCGCTGTCAGAGGAGAGTATAGAAGGTGTAGGTTTTACCATTTCACTGTGGTGCATGGCATAAAGGTTGATGGTAGTTTTCAATACAGAAATGAGTAGGTTAAGGTTATCTTGAGGGAAATTGGTTAATTTTCAAGACAAATAAATAGGTTGTGGGCAGTGATATGAAAATATTTATAGATTATTGGTCTTTTCACTGGTGCA
Source organism: Lepetodrilus pustulosus (assembly GCA_032355345.1). Lineage (NCBI taxonomy): Eukaryota > Metazoa > Mollusca > Gastropoda > Lepetellida > Lepetodrilidae > Lepetodrilus > Lepetodrilus pustulosus. The sequence continues at coordinate 6,537 of JAULBP010116650.1, read as the reverse complement.
TGTTATATGTCTTTGGACAACAATATTTGTATATTATTTCAAGAGGCCAATTTGTTTATTGTGGAAACTATTAAAAAACAACAACTTAGTATTAATAGATATACTATAGGTATATCTACTTCTACAGCAGGGAACAATATTTGTGGATACACGTCTTTGGGTGGTAGTTCAAGATTGTGCAGCCTCCAATATTGATCCATCAAAGTATCACTGGTTTGATACTTATTTTTCATTATTCAGTTATACGTTCAGAAACAAATTTTGAAATTTTGAAATTTCTAGGTCATATATTTTCATCAGCCAATCTGCTCTGAATTTGGCAGAGATGTGCTTTTGCTTTATGAAATTAACTGATCATCCTAATATTTTTAGTTAGCTAATGTACAAGCATATATTATGACTGGTTAGCATACCGCATTTCACATTAATGTGTATGACTAGATGTCATGACCAAAAGAATCTTAAACTTCCAATACTCTGCACTGTAATACTCTGTACTGTAATACTGTAATACTCTGTACTGTAATACTGTAATACTCTGTACTGTAATACTGTAATACTCTGTACTGTACTACTCTGTACTGTACTACTCTGTACTGTAATACTGTAATACTCTGTACTGTAATACTCTGTACTGGTGGTTCAGCAATATGCAACAGTATAAGTGGCTAGCAGTAGCATCGCATATTATCTGTAAAGTAAAATATTATCAGAGATGTTTTGTGGAGATGTTCTCGGGGAGCATGGCTTCGGCAATTCCAAACAGTCTGGGTGCAGTACAAGAACCACGATAAATAGCTAACTTTAAGAGTATTTTGCAACCAGGGGATAAAAGTCGATCATTGCAATTCCTTCTGAACTCCCAAGAGGATAATAAAACGGCAATTCCATCTTTATTTCAAGACCCAAGAACAAGCACTGTGACATGTTCAGTTGTAATTAAAACAAATGAATGAAGGCCAGAGACTGTATCTGATGACATTGGTTTAAACTATTTCTTGTCTGTTCCCAATTCTGACCCCCCTGGGGCATATAAATGGAATGTAAGCTGACTTATTCTTCTTAACAACATTCAACATATGTTTCCAGTTGAGAAAGGTCAGGTATTTCATGGTTAATAGTATCACAGCCATTACAATTACATTTTCTTTCTTCTCTCGCGGATTGCATACTTGCAATGCATTTCTTTGATGTCCTGTGCAATGGGATAAATATTTGCTGGTCTGTTCGCTGGGATGAGATGGACTGTTATTGTAAAAGAAGCACAGAATTACAAAAAGGTCAATTGTTCCATTATTATATGTAATAGAATTGTAGTGATATTGAACCCAGAAAAGGAAGAGTCTGGCTTTTTTCTTCACTGTATTGTAATGTGAACTGTGGTAAAATATACCAGAGCTGATTGTATTGCAGTTTTTTGGGGGATTTAAAAGAAATCCCATTTGTTGCATACATTCTTCTAGTTATATGCTTGATTTGCAGTTGAAATGTGTTATTTGTTTGTACAGATTCAAATACAGAAATTAATTTTAAAAAATCATAAAATCACACCCGTGTTATAAAACATGCTTATTATATGAAATTATATTAATATTATATTAATATTATATTAATATTATATTTATGAAATCTATATATGTTTTTATAGGATTTTCTTTTAATAATTATGGCTGCCTTGACCAAAATAATACATGTTTCAGAGTGAGTCAGATGAAACCACTGGAATCCAGTTTTCACCACTCATTTCATCCATGTTACAATATGGAAATTGATCGTAGAGTTCACTAATAAAACAGGAAATCAAAAGAAGATTTGACAAAGTCAATCACACTCTTCAGTACAAACTAAAGTCCTAAACCCTGACAGACAATGGAGCGTCCCGCGTCACAAAGATATATTAATCATGTTTGCGAGCTCATCTTCGAACCATGTGACCACACTGTAGTGGACAACGGGCAGATAATTATCCTGGTGGGACTAATGAATACTTCAATAAATATCTCATTACAATGAATGCTCCCCAAGCTGACCAACCTGTTAATTGAAATAGTGATGGGTCCACTGGAAATTCCAAAATCCAATGTATTTGACGGAAGACTCATACTGGTTGTTTGTATCAGTAAAACCCTCATCAAATCTTGATTGTAGATTCCCATGAGACTTATTTTGTTGTCAATGTACCAATTAGGAACTAGGACAATTCATCTTTAAAGAAATATATATATTACTGAAGAGCCGAAGGGCGAAAGCGCTCGAGAACCAGTCTCTTTGTTTTCTGTTTTTATTTTTATATATATATATATATATATATATATTTAAATATTAATCACATTCAAGATTTCAATCGAGGTGAAAGTTGCAGAAAAACAACAATATTTAAGAAATTAATAGTTTAATTACATTCCAAATTCTAAACAATTTTAAGGAAGGTAGCAGAGAAACTCAATTAAAAATGTATATTAGAGCAATCATTGTATATCTACAACGTTAGGTTAACACAAAATAGTTTTGGACAATTGGATTTTTCCATGGTTCTAACGTTACCATTGGGACTTATGTGTCTAGAAACAAGCTAAATCCTTGGTGGCTTGCTTGTAGCTCGATTTACGAGACGGAGGAAAGTCCTACGGTATTGAGTGCTGCATTCAGACGCGGTATACGGAAGACATACACAGAATACGTATACAGAAGACAGGCATCCTATTACCGTGACGCTATGGCACCCCTAACATCCTTAACCTCCAAATTATCTACAACATTTCGCAAGAACTAACCCAGAACTTTTATTGTTCTTGGGGAGTTAATTAAGAAATCCCATTTGAGTTTTGTTTTGTTTTACTGCTTCCGTAGCTCTGAGCTTATTGAAAAGTTCCCCCAGGTCGTAACGGCAACATAGATGCAGTTTGTGTTCTGTAGTAGCTTCCAGCAAGCGTCTTCATGCCGTTGAAAGCTAAACATCTTTATTTTGTTGAACTACACTACACTGAGTGGTTATAAATAGGGATGGATCTGCCCATCAATAGTGGAATCTTTGGTTAAAAGCGATTTTCATCAAGTGATTGATGTTTTAAGTGTTCACATTTATCATTGGTTTCCCTTTGAGTAAATCTTATGTTTTCTTTTAGTTTGTTAAATTCAATCAGATATGATATTGGCAACACATTTGAGAATCACTTCATTGCAACTCTATTAGTTAAGATCATGGTATTGAAGCAAATTAAGCAATACTGAAAGTTGAAATATTGATTTCCAAATTGCTTGCTTTTCTAGCTTTTCAAAGAGAGAGAGAGAAATAAATTCTTTCTTCATGTCCTAAACTCCAAATAACATTGGGTTTTTTTAAATCAACATTTTATCGCTGTTTCTAATATACCAATTAGTAAATGTCATTGTACATATTGCATCATATTTCCATCTGTGCATGTACAACTCAAAGGAAGTAATTAGTAAATACAAAATGATAAAATTGATAAAAGTCAGAGTGATATTTTGGGATTTGTACATCTCCCAACGTATTCTCTTGACAATTACCTTGTCTAGCCAGACTTACACCAGGAGATGTCTGTGTTATATCATACACCATTAGGACTAGGCCACAGCCCTACACAGGGCAGCAGGCATTCAGGCTGTAATACAATACCAGGGGAATCCTCCAAAGTGTTTAAAGTTACCTCCAAACTACCCAATAGATCTACAGAGACATACAGTGACGACTCTTGCCATGACAAGTTTACTGTCTGAACACTAATGCTGGAGGGCAAGGTTACACATCTGAGACTCAAGGGGTTAAATAGGGGCAAAATCTATACAAATAATTAAGTACAAAACAATGCCTCGAAAATTGTTTTTCTTTCTTTTAACAGAAATAGCTGGATGGTCCGGGAATGTATTAGTTTAAGATCGTCTTCCTAATCCTTACTGGCATTAATGTTAAATTTGATTACATGAGGTATTTTATTTTATCATCTACATTGTATGAGATTATCACTGAAATACTGTGAAAAAAAAAATTGAAATCTTTTTTGAAAGTTTAAAATATTCACTTGTCCCCCTCGATATAACACAGTCCAATGCACTGCAGATTCAGATATAACACAGGGTCAGACGTGGATCCCATTTTTTCCCCCGTTATTTCCCTGTAATATCGTATAAGGAGGATACTATACTGATGGGGTTATGTCATGGACCCCAACTTCAGCGTTATATCGAGGGGACACTGTACTTTCAAATCAAGCAAAATGCGACAAGTCATAACATTCTATTGGGTATTATTTTTTTCACTTATATTTTGTGCCATCACAAATGGATGAAAGTTTCCCGCAGCAATGTTAAACTCTATAATCGTTCAGTCACTTATATTTTGCAGTCTTTCAATAAAACGTAATCTGAATTAATTTGTAAGTTGCAATAAATTTCTTTTGAGCTTTTTTACCTCTCCCAATATATTTTTCTTTCTTTTTATTTTATTAAAACCCAACAGGGCAAGATCAGAGGCACTGAGAAGAGTAATATCATCAGCAGCTGAACATATCAAAGTTGAATGTTTCCCTAGGTTCTGATTCAGTTAAATACTTAAGTTTAACATGCTGCATGCATTCTAACTCGGGAAAAGTACCCAAAAAATATACTGGATGGGTTTTAGCATTAGTGACACATGTTGACAAAGCTAATGCACCCACGGAGGTCATATAGACAAGAGTGATGATTAGTGGTGCAAGCTTCCTAGTTGTAGTGACACTTTCATCAAATATTAATCCTAGTCTATGACCACTGTCACTGCAAGCTGTCAACAGAAAGCTTCTAATGGAAGCCTCCAGATTAAAGTATAGGTTACAGTTAGTTGCAGGGGCAGTAGTATGTGATTGGAGGATGTTGTAGGGAAAGTAATATGTGACATAAAACCTGGCCGCCATGTTAGTTGACGCCTTCAGAGGCATCAACTAGCATTACACCGGCATGTAATCTCTTGAACCGTGAAAAGAAAGATTTAATTCCAAAATCGTCTTAGCTCCAGCGTTATTAACAAGCATTGATAATACATTTAGACACAAAATTTGTCATATTTTTCTTGGTTAACAGCTTGTAATAGGATTCAACCTTAGATACAGGAAGTACGAAATGATTTATCTCCCAGTGGCTAAGGCTATCATGAAGTGGAACAGTTTTTATTTTTCGCCTCTCTACTGAGAGGCATATTCAAGCTTTAGGGTGCTGGGATATGGTTTTTGGCACTGGAATAAGGTTTCTAATGGAATGAAAAATACATATTATATATAATAGAGTGCCACTGAATTGTGATTAATTCAGAGTGATTGCGTTCTAAAACCAGTATTCATATATGTGTATATAAAAGTTGACCAATGTAAGTGCCTTGTAACCCCGTTTGGGAGTACTGACAGCAGTAATCATTCAATTACTCGGTTTCATGGCCTCTTACAAATCTATCATATTTCACAGCAAGTCATATATGTATCACACTAGGGAGACATAGCTTGTTATGTACTAGACACAAAGACATACACTTTTCTCCAGAGGTCATAACAAAGTTGGCATCAAATAGCAACAAAAGATGCACTAATTCAAGGGTTAGAAATATCAATAGTAGGTTATACCGTGATCTTGACACGTGTAGCTGAGCTCGTGAATTTTCATCTCCTCTATTGACTTTACTGTATTTTATATTGACTTTACTGTACTTTATATACAGTTGAAGTTTGCCAACAATTCTTAAGAGTTCATTGCTTCCACAGTGTCTTCAAACTAAGACATGCACCTTTAACCCTAATCATGGCCTTTTTGACGGCTGTAGTTACTAGTGGTTCTCAAATCCCTGCAGAACACTGTCTGTAAGCATCAAAAGTCATGCCCCATTGCCACCAGCACCTACAGAACATCCTCTGTTGCCCCTAGTTGCCCCGTCTTTCCACTCCCAGCCATGGTCATTTCATGAACTTCTGTTTACCGATCTTGTTCTTAGTCGACATCGGATAACCCGATGAAAGCCGACCTCTCAACTCTGTGCGCGCCACGTGAAACCCTAGCACTTTGTTGTCGAGGCTGGAAATCTCAGATGTGTACTTATCTCGATGATTTTGTTTATTGATGACACTTATGTTACAATAATATCATCTTGCAGGAGAAGTAGGAGGGACCCCCAACCGATAGTCAAAGCTGCAGGTCTGCCTGGAGAAGTTTAAGCCGTTAATTAATTTTTAAGCTTGTGTACCGATGTTGAAACCTTGTATGGTTGTGTGCAGTTTGAATTCATGAGGTTGTTTAGCTGTAGCAAATGAGGGTACATTTGGGGGTTTATACACTAGAGTTGGGATTATACACTCGAGATGGGATTCTGCAGTAGAAGAGGGATTATGCATTAAATTGCTGAACCTCATCTTTGTAATATAGAGAAGTTCTTTTATCACCCAAAACTAGCTCACACTGGAGATAACATCATGTGGAGAACAATGTTATTCCCCAGGTGATAACATTTTTCAATTTGCATAGTTATATACACAGTAGCCAAAGACTCTACCATTG
>JAULBP010116539.1:0-17652 GCA_032355345.1 Lepetodrilus pustulosus | reverse complement strand
AAGGGGATTTTGGCGATATAGAATTGATGATGACTATCACAAATGAATGTAGTTTACATTTATTACTCAAATATAGTCCTACGTGCTCATAAAAATCTGTGATTGTATGCCTTTAACATAGACATGTATTTTATTCCAATTACACAGTAACCATTGCATGCTGATTAAAACTAACTTCACGCTATGTACCCTCAGTTGACGGGATTCAGGCATTATACGTAACGAGTTTTCACGACTTGAAAATCGTTATACCCAAATGTGGTTAAAATTCTCCAGCCCGACGTACTTATAAAGGAAGCACTTAGAAATAAAAGTCAAATACGTTGCGACAGAAGAGACGAAGTGCTAGATTCAATTTGTTAGCAAACCAAACATTGACGTGGGCTCCACTGGCCGCTTTCCACACACTACAGGCGAAAACTGAGGTACTGCGTGACGCCAATGGTGGGCACTCTAAAAGTTTTCCTTATTGCCAGGAGAAGATACAGGATCGTGACGTGAAGATGACGGACGAGCATGGAAGAAAGAAAGGGGTAAGAATACGGACTGTTGAGGTGCTTCAAACGCCTAACTTGGCATCGATGAGCCGTGAAGTAAAGCTCGCGAGGCCGTCGTTTCATATTGATTTGCGGAGCAATCACTCCAGTGAAAGGAGCGCAGCTAAATTACCGTGGCTATCTGTTGAAGGCGAGCGTTGACTGACCAGTGACCAGAGCGGACAGTTACGTGATCGGAGCCCGGGAGCGCGGACGTCGACGTGAGCGATGCGTGTGTAGAGGAAGTTGTATCCGTCGGTGACCACCTATCTTCGTGGTACTGGAGCAGCAATCACGACGACTTGACTGCCTGCTCTATAAACAGTAATTACCCCACACACTGGGAGTGCCTTCTGACATGTTATTACCAAAGAAGAAAGTCAATGGGATTTTTCCCTGGTTGTCCTATGATGGACAATAGATCCTGGATGTTAAAATTAACTCAACTCTGGAGCTCAGTAGCAATTCTATACGAGCCTACATCTCGGCGACCTCGCCTGAACACTTTGATGTCATAGAGTTCTTATCTGAACTGAACTTTCCGAGCGGATGATACATCGCCAAATTACGAGACCAAGTCCATTTACATGTATATTATGTAGAGGAAAACAAGCCATTGATCTGTTCTGGATACATAATATAAAGAGTCCATTTGGAGTCGACTGTACGACGGCTGGAAATTGGTTGAGATGGTTAAGCTCACAGGACGTAATGTCACGTCTCAATGGCAGTAATACACCGTAGACGTAATGCCATTGTTCAGATATACTTTGTATCTGCCAAATAACAAGCGAGTGTCAGAAGAATGACTGGAATCGAATTTGAATTCATCAGACTATTTCGACGTTAAGTTGGCTTTGTCATTATAGTTTATATTTCAAGTTTTTGTTACAAACGACACCGGATCATGCTTTTGCATACAACAGGGACGTGACGATCTTCAATTACAATGAACCATGTCTTTGAAGTGTTCGGTGGAACATTTGAAAAACCACATTGGATGTAACCTGTAGTAAAAATGTGCTATCGATTCGTATAGTGGGCATTTCCTTCAATACACTATCAAATATTCCACTATTTCCACGTTAACTGCTTAATTGGATTTCGGCGTCCGCAGCTGAAGTTTGCTATTTCATCTGTCTTCCAACACGGCTGGAGGCCAGCGGCGGAACAGACAAAGCACGCAGCTCGTGCACATCTCGTGCAGTGGAGGTGTAAATACACGCATACAGGCAACTGGTTTATCATGGAGATCGATCCAGTGATTGATCGACAACTGTAATTCAATTATCGAAGATTGCCTCTCCCAGATACTTGTTGATATGAGGAATAATCGCCATCTCTTTAATAATCTCGGCATTGTGTGTAATATCGACGTCTGGCAGACAAGTTGATTCCAATGTTTATATTGTGGAATGTAAGTGAACATTCTCATTGATATCTGCCTCTAGGTAATGGACCGACTTCTCTGCCAGCCATACGGAACTCTCCCTATTAAGGACTAAATGTTATCAGTAGCGCGTGTATCTGGCATTTCCATAGCATCCAGTACATCTGCTACAACAGGTTGCCCACTTACCCCGTGGGATTAATGTGTAATGTAAGGACAAGGTCCGCCAGCGCTGACGTCAGCTTGGACCTGTTCAATTGACCATTGACTACACAACAGTGTTGGCATAACGTGTCTAAAAGTGAATAGTTATGTTTTGTGAAATCTCGTCCTGGAAAATGCGTGTTGGTCAATGATCAATCCCCAGTAACTACGATACTGGGCAGTGGTATATGTGGCACCGTCAGGCGAGTAGGGTCTGGTTCTGTGAGCTATATGTAGCAGAGTGGCTGATTATTGACTTCGCTGAAGCAGCACGCCGTTCCGTAGATTAAGTGTCATGCAATGTTGGATCCATAAATGAATATTGCTGGCATAAATGTGACTCCCCTGCGATGGGACGTGTGATCAGCTGGGAAAGTTGTCGGCCACCCATAGCAGTGCAGCGGTCATAATGTACATGTGCCACAGAATGGGTGGACACCGGCCTGTGATTCTACCCAGATTATTGCATTACACCCTATTGACATTATCCATGGCCGTGTTTTTATTCACGGCGTCGATGTTCCAGACAGATTGTCTGGGCAAAGAGGACCAACCTCCAATTTCCTACACAAAGTCACAGCACCCTCGGGATGAGCGAGCCTCGTTAAGTCTGTCAGAAAGGGTTATAGCTGTTCTTTCGCCCGTCTTTCCGTCCCTGAACACGGGTCGCATTTCCAAAATGAATCTATCGCAAATCGGGAGAGTGGCTACATTTTACAATCTGGAAGACCGGAATACAACGAGTAAACGACAGCCCACGACGATGAGAGAATTGTATATGTTGTATCAGCCCATCGCCACTCCGGACGAACAGGAACTGATGTTGGTCACCTTCCAAACTTTCATCCGCGCATGCGAACTGAGCAACTTAACGTACTTCCTGTACGGAGGAACGTTGTTGGGAGCTTTCCGTCATCATGGAATTGTTCCATGGGACGACGACATTGACGTTATGATGAACGCTTCGGACAAATACAGGATTAAAAAAGCTCTGTCACAGTTCCCGAGTTACGGTTTGCACAGCCCTTCTCACAGACAGTGGAAGTTCTTCCGCAAAGACCTGCCAACTCTTCAACACAAGCCATACCGTTGGCCTTTCATAGACATATTTTTCTTCGTGGAGAATTCTAAGTATATGTGGGACGAAAGTCCACATTATAGACAGGACTTCAACTACAGCAAGACGTCCGTGTTTCCATTACAGTTCCGACCTTTTGAGAGGGCAATACTCCCCGTCCCATGCAACATGGAAAGTGTGCTATCTACGAACTACATGATTAATGTGTGTACAACGTCCAACTATATTCACAAACTGGAATCGGATAAACCGATGCAGCTGAGAAAAAGAGTAAACTGTAAGCATCTGCATTCCTTGTATGCATTTGTGTTTAGGACAGAAGACAAGTATGGTAACATATTAGAAGAACAAAAACACGGCCATAAAGTACTGAGTACCGTAACTCTACCTCCGTTCTGTAAAGTGTAAATTATAATGCCTAAGATCATGTTACGCAATGTAATATAGTACTTATATAGCAACAATGTCTTACTTATATATTATACACAATGTAATAGCGTAATTCTAATGAATAATATTAGAGTATGCATCAATGTAGTATTAGTAATATATAATATCATAGGGATACATAAATGTACGTACTGCAATCTACTATCACAGTGAGAAAATAGTACTTGCATGATACTATGATATAAGAGACTGAATGTAGTACTAGTACTATACTAATGTTGTACTCTTGTTCCAAAAATGGCAGCTATATTGTGATATAAAAACTGTTTGTCATATAACGAGTACTGTGATCTATACAGACGTGATGGTCTTGAGATGAAAGGCTGTCCACCTCCCTATTAGTAGGTCGTCGGCATCAGTGGATCTAATTAACTCCAGCACACTGACTCCACTAATGAAGCTTTACTACTATATTGGTATCCATTTATATGGTCAAACGAGATCACTTACAACGGAGTACGGCACGGCGAAATGAGTTCGGTCGCAGTCGGGGTACTCCAAGAACATTAGGACAGAGAATTCTAATCAATCTCATAATTAAGACTTGCAAGAGAAATAACTCTTTGAAAAAGTGCATAATAAACTGATAATAATACTATAATTACGTATCGAATCTTTAAGCATCTTTGATTTCAAGACATGTACATAGTATTATCCCAGAATATACACTGTATTCAACAGATGGTTTCAGTGTGTAATTCAATTCATTTTCTTTGCAATGGAACGAAGGCAATTAGATAGGACAGACCAATATCGGCAACAGGTTAGGGTCGGTGTATTCCCACGTGACGGATTAACTAATTGATTGATATCCTATCCAGCCAAAGCAAATCGATGTTTATTCCATTAAAAGAAGGTCGGCTTTTTTAATTGATTCAGTATTGATTACACTACAACGGCTTCTTGTAGTCCTATAATCTCTTCTTGTAGTCCTGTACTCTCTTCTTGTAGTCCTATATCTCTTACTGTAGTCCTATATCTCTTCTTGCATGCCCGTATCTCTTCTTGTAGTCTTATATATCTTCTTGTAGACCAATACTTATTCATGAGGCCCTATATCTATTCTTGTAGACATATATCTCTTTTTGCATACCTGTATCTCTTCTTGTAGACCTAACTTCTTGTAGACCTATCTCTTTTTAGTAGACCTATCTCATCTTATAGACCTATTTCTTCTTGCAGGCCTGGGTATCCTTTCACCGAAGCTCTTTCATCCACTACGAGACTGGTAGCGCTCGCTTTGCCGATAGCTAATAGCTAAGAGAGCGCTACCAGTCTCTTAGAAGATAAGAGAGCTTCGTGAAAGGATACCCTGTACGTCTTCTTGTAGAGCTATCTCCTTTTGTAGACCTATCTCTTCTTGTAGTACTAGTATAGCTCTTCTTGCTCCTGCAGTAATAAATATCATTGTCTTATAAACTCCCTACTCGTCTGGTTGTCCTATGCGACAAGTTATTAGTAGCCAAGTATATCAAACTCAAATGGAAAATAATTACAATAGCTGTCATTTACATTTACATAAGTAAAGCAAGATATTGACAAGTTCCCGTGTAACACGAAATAGAGAAATATATCGCGCCCACGTGAATAATAATACGACGAGCTATAAATACATAACAATGCCAGTAATTCCCATCTGTTTTCGTGGCACAGGAAATGTGATACCACTTGGATGGAAATGTCAGCTGACTATAATGGAAGAACTGCCTACTCACGTCCCTACTACTGTCCTAGCCACGTTCCTACTGTACTAGCCACGTTCTTGAACTGTCCTAGTCACGGTCCTAGGTTGTCCTAGCCACGTTCCTGAACTGTCAGTCACGGTCCTAAGTTGTCCTAGCCACGTTCCTGGACTGTCATAGTCACGGTCCTAAGTTGTCCTAGCCACGTTCCTGAACTGTCATAGTCACGTTCCTACTGTACTAGCCACGTTCCTGAACTGTCATGGTCACGTTCCTACTGTACTAGCCACGTTCCTGAACTGTCATGGTCACGTTCCTACTGTACTAGCCACGTTCCTGGACTGTCCTAGTAGGCCTAGTTACGTATGATCGAACGAATACACGTGACGTCTGTTTGTATGAACGTGTGCTACAAAGCAAAGACCTAAAAACGCGCAGTCTCGAACGTTTGTTTTAATTACTAGTAATGTATAGCTATGTTTGTTGCTACAATGTTATGTTCAAATATCTAACGTATATTCTCATTCACGCAAACGTTAAAAATACGTTCTCAACCACAAAATAACTTCATGTGGAATTTATCGTCTAAATAATCCCAAAATAACTCCATGTCGTGCATTTTTCTTTTCGTTTACAAAACTCTCTACCATTTGTGTTGTTCTTCTGTATAGAATAAACCAACTCAATTTTCACCGAAATTGCAAGTCGATGTAATTATTTTTATGGAACATCGATAATTGGCCAGTCTCCAGTGGCACACTTGAACTTTGGGCAACAGAAGCTTACGGAAAGTGAATAGTTACTTTATCGACTAACGTTTTCCCCAGAAAATTACATCATGGATGAAATCTTATCTTGTCATGGATAATTCATTTTTATGCGAAACATAATATTACAGCAAAATTGGGTTCTTTGATGTACATGAAATTCAAGATTAAGTCATCCCTTAAAAACGTCACTTATTGTTCTAAATGCCATGTTTCATGTCCTGGGCTTTGCATGTTGATACTGTTGATATCTTGTATAAAATATGCTGCAAAACCATTGATAAACGTTATGTTCTGGATTCATGTACATGCCAGTATTTTCACTGTTACATTTATCGAATGTCTATAGTGTTTTTATTTACTGCATTATACTATTTCGATAACAACAACAATATTAATAATAATGACGACGATGATGATGACGACAACGATGACGATGATATTTATTATGATAATTATAATGATGATGATGGTGATGATGATTGTGATGATGATGATGATAATAATCATCATAGTAATAATAATAGTAATAATAATAATAATAATAATAATAATAATAATAATAATAATAGTAATAATAATAAAAAATAAATAAATAATAAAGTGTACCATAATCTAGGGCAAAACACAATATGACCCAGACAAGTAGAATCTAGGGCAAAACATAATATGACCCAGACAAATACAATAGTGTGCATTTATGTTGTTAACGTGTTATAGGGTTAGAATTCCATATCATCCTAAAGGCAAACATATCTAGCTGAATGACAAGCAAAGCCTGTACAGGGTGTACTATTTATACATTCATGAGTTGTATTGATAGTCTATCCAGAGCTTGCTGTATGTTTGCGGAATAACTTTCTAAATTAGCTGTCAAATATACATACAGAGCCTAGTCCAGAACCAAGAACGAAACATTCATACACCACCAAGCAACGGAACGGTATGCCATCTTCCTAATTAGATAAATCTATGCAGTGTTCTTATGGAAGAACCCTACTGCTTCTCTCGTGCTCAGAATATAGGAGGTAATCAAATTATTCAATTCGGTCAGGCACAGAATAACATTGTTAATGTCGTACGACCTGGGATATTGTAAAGTAGCGACCTGTAAGAGGAACTGTAGTACAATTATTTACAAACATTCAACGCAGTCTTGACAAACATACAACAGTGTCCGCTGTCACACAGTCACGAAGAGCAAGTCACCAGCAGAAATGGCGTTATAAATCACATTGCAGTTGCATTCAATAATAAATATGTCATTATAAATAACGTTGCAGATAAGATATGTTGGAGATGTAATATATACATGCCTCGACGAAATGGAAGTGAAACCAATGGTGTATGCACGGCAATACTTAACTATTTTAGCAGAGAGGGGCAGTTGAATGAATATTACAAAATTATATTGCAATTTATGAGTGCAATAACATGCATGGTAGTTGGGTAAAACGACCACGGCTAGGTACTGTTGTGGGTGTTTTAGATACATTGCATTATGTTCTGTATATGTAAACGGTATGCCTTGCACATATTACATAGTCAGTTGAAATTCGAAGTATTAGTTCTGGTATTTTTTTTACAGCAATATAAAGTAAAATATTTTTAATGATCTGTCCTGTGACACGTTCAACGCTTCTAGGCTTGGCTTCCTATCTAAATATTGAACATCTAAGGTTTATTTCTTTCCTGGTAGGCCAAACTAGCAGTAATTTAACCTGGTTACTAAGCGACGCAACTTTCGTATTAGACTGCTAAATCCCTACATCTTTATAAATTAAGACCAAAATTCTTGACAATACGAGATATGAAAAACATATAAGAATCTCAAGTCTTTCTGATCCTAATTACAGAAGACATGTTCCATTAGCTGTGTTATTTGGATGTCTGCTTCCAGTTGTTGAGCTCCAGAGCAACAGGCTTACTTTTCATCAGTCATTTTTCTTTCTTTAGTTATCCGCGCTGAACAAACATGCAGAGTATTACATTGCTAGCCAGTCGTACTAAGACAAGTCAATGTGAGTCTCGTGGAATCTGAGCTGGCTCCGACCACTGACAGCTGAGTAGAAGATGTGGTTCGGTTATCCCCACACTAACGTAATTGGAGGACATCGAGCGACCAGCTAAAACTGTTAGCCGATTAGTGCCTCCATCGCAAAATGGTAAGCTACAGTTTGACCGTCCCTCGTTTCAAGTATTACTCCTCTAGCTGGTAAAGATCCCCCTATATCACAAATTGTTCAGATACAATTCTACCGCTCCAGTTGTCCATCTTCCGTGAGCTGTACTGTATAATATAGATTACTCGACGTTGGGACGCTATTGATCATTGTTGGCCAACTGAGAGATATCTCATAATTAATATCAACTTATGACTATATATCATTAGAAATAAGGGCTAACAGGACGTACGGTAATTAAGAATCTAATAAACAAAGGAGCGGCGATCACTGACAACACGGGGGAGGCCATCGTAGTCATGGCGGTGGGTGAGGGATAGACAACGTCTTAATGTTCTCCCTTATAACACGTTTTACAAATGACCGCGACGTGCCTGCCCTCAGCTACGATTGGCACTAACTATATTACTATAGGCATGAACAAGTAATAACAAAAACATATATGTACAACAAGATATAGTTTTATATAGGTCTGTCGACTGAAACCCAGCTACTCACAATGACATGACCAAAGGCAATCACGCATGTAGTTCCATTTAATGATAATACAGATTACTTTCCTCAGCCATCCTTGCCAATGCAAACTAATGGAGGTACAAGTGGTGCTTCAATGACAAGATGGACGATTTTTATACATAATTGTAACCACTGTAATTATTCCTTCAAATAATTAATTCTATTTTTTTTTTCACGTCAGTGTCAGTTAACGAAGACTGTTTTCTGTTGAGACTGGCAGCAGTATTGAATTATCTCAAGTCTATCACCACTGACCTTAGTTAAGGTAGTTGAAAACAACGGCTTTAGTATTGATAGGGTCAAGAGCAGGACCGGAGATAGGGAAGGGAGGTAACTAGATATGCTACTAACATCAAAGACGTCTAGGACGACCCAGCATGGACATGTCGAGGGCAAAATAGTACATCAAAAGCAAACGAAACCGTATGCTAAAATACAGTCATCGCACATTGATGATCTTCTGGGTGTTCTTCGCAACGAAGTAGAAAGTGTCCAGTTAGCCATGTTACGTTCATTCAGTGTAATATATTGCGGTTATTTTTATTACCGTTAGTAGAGGTGATAGCAGATTTTATAGATGGTGTTCGATGTTGACGTGTCCTAATACGTATCCTGAATAATGTATTAACTAAACCGATGCTGTAACAGTTTCAATTTAAATAATGAACTACAAATAGGGATGTTTGGTCTCATCCTCGAACACCAGGCTATTGTTTCTCCTTATCTGACGGATGTTAAGGTCGGAGACTATAATAGCCAGGGGTTCAAGGATGAATTGGTCTAGGAAATCGTATAAATGTTTCAGCAAAAGCGATTACAAGTTATTTTTCTTAAAAGTAATTGAGGATTGGTAACCGGAAGTCATATATCGGACCTGTATGCTGAGTAGGTTTTGCGCTCTTCATATATAGATTAGCGAGGCTGATGGAGAACTGCTGATGTATGTCGTGCTGGTGGTGTTCTAGTAGGGACGCAGCTCTAATCCTGCAACAATGTCTTAATTTACGCCATCTACGAGATGACGTGTTTCACGACATTAAAGGAAGCCAGACTCCTGTGATGTGTTCTCTAATTGGATCTGCAAGTGTTGTGTTTAAGGAGGAGATTATCAATGACGGGAGGGCCCGCTGCGTGACCATAGAAACAAACTGCTTAATTTGCCCAATTCACGAAACCTCCAGAGACAAGCCAGAGGTCTGTACTGATCAGGACTGTGATGGAGAGAGACAAAGGCCACGAGACGCCTTGTGCATGAGATAAATGTTAGTGGTGGAGCTAGATTAGTTCCACATACACGCAGAGGTTTAACTCTGCACACGCGCACGCCCCGTCACCCACACGCAGCTTAAAGTAATTAATACGTATAATAATAAGTCATAATGTTGTACCATTTGAAGTAATATGAAACTAAATGTTAGTGGACATTACCCCAAAATAAACATAATGTTGATATGGTGCAGGATATGTAGATCTAGTACATGTAGAAGTTGCTTTTTTTTTTGTTTTGTTTGTTTTGTTGTTTTGTAATGGGGTTTAGAATCGCTTTCAAGATTCTTTCACTAACATCACGACTTGTCAGTTTAGTGCTGGAGGAAACCCACAACATCCGTAGCGCTGAATGTTGCAGTAAACCTGCAATTGCTTGCACCGGATGGTACGGACAGACCAAGGATGATATCTGTATTGCTACTAGAAGTACTAGCAGTACTTGTCTTTTAAAGTTACATGCACATTATTTCTGGATTTACTAACTCCCCGAATCTTGAAATAGTGGTACTAGATAATATACTATTCATGTTATTTGCGTTTTAATTAACAACTAACGACGTGAAACAAAAGAGCACAAGACGTTCGTCAGCTGACATGTATGTATTTGTGGCGAATTTCATTTAGCGAATGTATGGGACACATCGTCGATTGATTCATCAGGGCGAGCAAGTGATGTGACATTGCCACGACATTGCCCCATCTTGTCAAGTCTCATTGCCCTGGTAGTATTACTGAATAACGTGATGACCACGAGTCGATGTCAATCATTAAAGGATGGGAAGTGTTGACCTGTCCTTGGAGTAAAGTGAATTTAGTTATCGGTGACATAACAAGGGTGTGCATTCCTGCATGACGTGCGATGTTTCTCGTCTAGCTAAGAGCTAAAACAAATTCTGATATCATCGTATTCAGCTCATTTGCCTGCCAATCGCAGATGTCATGTTGACACTGAACCCCAGTTATGTGCCCCTGACGACTGAACCGCAAGCGCAGTAAGCACGGAACAATCCCACGTCATTTCCGGTTTTCTCCGGGGCAGTAAGCAGTTACAAGGGTGAGCCGAGCGCCACAGGAGTAGTAAATCCTGGTTAAATGTAATTTGCACAGAAAGTGGGCCCACCGTGCATCATGGTCACCCCACTGAGTCGTAGCTGAAAGTACAATTGTTATCGGATTACTCAGTCAAGGGCGGCCTAATCAGTTTTAACAGTCTGTGTTATCACAGGTCTTTCTTCCATCACATGGGTCACGCTAAATTCGCACACGTGTTTCTACGTTCGGATACGGCGTAACGTGCGTGGCCGGAAAGCGGAACTACTCCGCGAAATCACTCCGGAACGTGTGGCAGTGACTAGAAGAATTGATTCAATTTCCTTTTTTTCAATCAGTAGCAAATAGAAATCATATTTAACATTGGCAATTGGCAATGGGTATCTATCACAAGATTTGTGAGTTTCTTCAAAAGAAATAAAATGATATACAAATACATATTTGTGAAATAATATGATAATCTTTCTACTTTTATATCAGGTAATTTGTTGATATGTTTGGTTTTCCTTTTGGGAGCAAAATTATCAACAGAATAGAATTACGAAACATAGTAAATTGCTGTCCATATGGAAATATTTTAATTTTTTTTTGTAATGGGATTTATAGTCGCTTTCTAGAATCGGCCTTCCAATTAATTCATTGACTATTCTATTAAAACGTTGGTGTCATTTCATGTTACGTGTGTGTTACTCGTTACCCCATCTTTTGAAGTTAGCTGTGACGACATATCTCCGATATAATTGGTCGCAAGTGTAAAATTATACGGCATCATATGTTACAACAGGAACCACGACAGATAACGACAAATCATAATGTTCAGCGCTTCATGACATTCTCAGTGCAAGGAGTTGCTCCAGCTACTACTGAACTATCGTGCCGTGTAGCAGGCAGTGTAATGAGTTCCTAACAGAAGCTCATGACAGAGTTGCGATACAAACATGCAAAGTGACTCAAACCAGCCACATGAAGGTGAACGAACACGTGGTGTGTTTATTGTCCTGGTGAAATTGATAACGTCAATGAATGAAACAGATTAGAGGACGTGGCCAGTGGCTGACCTCTGCTAGATACTTAAGGTGGACAAGAGATGCGGAATCACCCGTCAGCGCATACCAGAAACCAGCCCGTCATCGATTTTCAAGTCTCCTTAAAACGCAAGGACAAATTTTACATTTCACTGGAAGCCAAGGACAATAACGAGTGATAACCATTATCCTAGAATTTTTTTTCCTCTCTCCACATTCATATGATTGAAACAGCCATATGAGAGAGACACTTCAGACACCAGACTTTGGTTTGGACAATGAGTCTGGAATATATGTAAATCTACATCAATGTAGTTAGTTTGATTATCTCTCTAAATATGTAATCTAAACATTTGGATATGTAAGCCTGAGCATTGTCCAGAGGTACGAATTATACCAGACTTAAATGCTAGTAGTATAGTAATGACATAACATCTGATCTAATGCTGCAATCCGCTATTACAGATAGAGCAATCGAAATGACCATGATGTGCTTTCCAGGACATGACTTTCATCATTTGTTGCCCAGCCAATATGTACGCTCAAGGATATGCGTGGGGGAAAAGTTACTTTGCTCAATAACATCGAATTAGCTGGAAACCTGAAAATCAATTATTTTAATGCATTGCTTTGGGTTAAGATCATGCACCATATATAATTCCAGACAAAGGATGCAACATTATTTACGTGATTAAATGAGAGATCGTTAACACAGTATTCCATTGATCTTACGACGTCGTGCTCATAGTTGGAGAAAAATCTACAATAACTATAGAGTCACAGCAATGCTCGTTTTACAGCTGGCATACATACACGATCCATTACGAGTATAGACGGCAACAGAAAGCCATATTCCACTTTTGCTACACAAGGTGACACGAATAAAGCTATAGTCGGAGCATTTAGTCACAACACTGAAATACCACTCAAATGCGCAGTTGAATCTATATATATTTACGGTGCGATCTATTCTGATTCTGATTTTCGGGAATTGGATCCGGGTTCCCGGAATAGACCGTAAGTCCAGGTTCGATTCCGGATATGAACCTGGGAAATAGATCTGAAGTGCACCTATATGTCTAGATGTCTGATTGTAAAACTGGAATGTGAACAAGACTTAATATTCTAAAATATCTTTCGCAGAACTTCTGCCATAAACATTTTTCATTTTAATCATACCGGGTGACCTAACATACATTATGGGTGTAAGTTACATTTACTTGAGAAGAATGACAAGTCATTCAGCAGTAGATATGCTCACAAATTTTACATACATTGCGAACAAATAGTTTGATTTAGACAGATGTGAGGCAATTGATGATTAGAAATACAGACGTGTTATTGTGACCTAGTATATTTAGATATGGTATAGGTATGATGCCTTACTTGATACATGATACAGTTAAGTGATATGATTTATTTATTTAGGAGGCGGTCCGTTACTTCTCCTCGTGCCTTGCGAATTGGAATAGTTTTTGACACCCCAAATTCATCTCTTTAGCGTAATTAATATATTTCAATACTTGCATATTTTTTATTTCAAGAAATATGCTCCTCAGAACAATACAACAACTAAATGTGGAAACTGTACACGCCACACAATATTATTTGAATAATTAAGGAAGACATGTCGAGATAGCAGCATTCCTTTCGCCTATGTTGCGATGCCAAATTCATGACGTTTGTTCGTCCGTCTCTTCTGGTAATAGTCTACCTCGATAAACGTAAAATCAGTCAATCCGAAAATAAATGCTAATGACTTCTATGACGTTCATTGCAGGACGAGACAATGATAGTGGCATTATGATTATTTAAACTTTAGAGCACGCATCCTGAAATCCGCAATAATCCATTGTCTTGACTCTCAACAATCCATTGTGTTGCCTCTCCCATTTTATCTATTGCAGCCAACATCAAGGCCCACAGACAGATGGAACCTGAAACTTAATTTGTATTCAAATTTGGGATAGCAAAATATTAAATGTATTACCGAATCAGTTCCATAAAAAAAAAAAATCACGATTGACCTTTCTATGGACACGACCACCACCTGTTCTCGGTATCGATTTGACTGATAGCGTAATGCGAAATAGCCTTATCATTTATTTTAGAATAATTATGCCAGAGCATGCTACGTAAAGAGAGCGAACTTGTGTAGCACTCGAAGTAGGAGAGCGGTCTTCAACATCCCGTCATTTCTTTCTGTAATCTTATTAGGAAATCCTATCACGATTTCTGACGAGACTACAACTACAACTAACGTCAGGTACAAATTAAATGAGGATCGAGGGCTAGAATAGTTGCAAGGCGCGAAAGTTTCCTTCTAAGATTCATTACGTAACATGATACAGCTTGATTGGTTGGTTGAATAGGTTGGCTTGGGGTTTAGAGCCGCATTTTACATTATTTCACTAATAACATACGAATACAAACACATACATCTATTGTCACTATACACAGCAAATACGTTGATAGAATGATGTGTATCACGAATATAGTTGGAAGAGTTGTACAAACAGTGTACATATATACTTACGTTAGTTTACTATAGTTAGTAACGAATACGTTAAAATATTGTTTAACACATTGTGCAACATTATCGCACAGCATGTCTTGCTCATAACCAGATCCTCTTTAGACCAGAGCAAAGCAAATGTCATTGACAATTGGTCAAAGTATCTGAGATCCCGATAATCACCAATAGAGTGAGTAATCAGTGACAATTACGACCGCACAATTTTCCTGAACAACTAGTCGTTACAGCATCCTGAGATTCTCAGGGAATGAATATGACACTCTAAAGTGAGAGACCAAAGTCAAGACGTCCGTAATAGCCACAGAAGAATTTGATCCCACCTGGTTCCAACGAACCAATTATCTGCATTAAAGTCTGTCAACATGAACTAACGCCAGTGCAGGCGGTTCTTCTAAAACCACCAATGCTACCAGAATATTGACGACAAGACCAGAGGTAAGGAAAGAAGAACATGATAGATTAATTTGTGAATGCATATATTACCAATGTATTCCATCTATTTAACGTTATATTCTACACACGATAATGTCACTGCTCGGTGCCTTCTACGGGCGACTCCAATTCAGTACATATAATAGTTATGATAACGGATCGTGGCTTGATGTACTCAGGTCATATTCTAGTACTGCATAGTGTAGTGGAGTAGGCTGGCAGGTGTTCGCATCCCACTACAGCAGCGTATGCCTTTGTGGACTTTCTCAGAGTAATCTGTAGACTAAAGAACTTCGAAATATGAAGCCAGACTCACTCGGCCTCTTAGAACTGGGTATCCTCCTGCGATGCGTTCTCTAATTGGATCTGCGAGTGTTGTGTTTAAGGAGGGGATTATCAATGACGGGAGGGCCCGCTGCGTGACCATAGAAACAAACTGCTTAATTTGTCCGTTTCATGAAACCTCCAGAGACAAGCCAGAGGTCTGTACTGATCAGGACTGTGATGGAGAGAGACAAAGGCCATGAGACGCCTTGTGGATGTATAAATGAGATAAATGTTCGTGGTGCATTAATAATTAGATTGGGTCAGATCCATGTCCCAATTTTTCACATTCATTAACATAAATGATCAAATATTTTACATTCACCAGCTAAGAGCACTGTGATTGCGTGATATTTATTTTGTCACGCTGACAAGAAAATTGTTATAAACGGTTTTCCAGAAATAAATAACTATCATTATGTACAAAAAAAGGATCAACATACAAAAAACAACTAACAACGGACACAAATTCGGTGACAAGAAAATCACAGCAGCAAGTCCGTCTTGGTAATGTTCCTATGGGTATTTAAAGAAGATGTTATTATTAGAGAAACCCTGGTCAATAGCGGGCCTTGACTACACTACTGTAATGCTGTCCAAATCAAGAACTGAAATGTACATTGAACCAAAGAATTAAAATTATTCATTACCTATGTACTATTCATACACTTATTAACTATCAACAGTATAGTCATATATTGGACAAAGTCTCATAAACTATTATGTTCTTGGGCATTTTGTTACACATTGAAACAAGTGTATGTTGCAACAAGATTAAAACCAGAAATAAGTTATCATAACTAAAAAAGCAAATTATTGTTCATTATCGTAAAATATACCGCTGAAAGCAAAATTGAACTCTTCACAACCCAATTGATCTTTTAGATCTACATGTATATCCCAATTATAATTATTTACATGTATCGTGCTATCAATTATGAATTAATCTTTTAATAAGGAAACTTATTACACAGACGTATCGTTTGCATTCACAGGAAACTTCAATGGATTTGCTTAAGGCTTTGAAATATATTTAGTGATACTTCATAAACGAAATGAAACAGCACATATAACTCGTCGATAAGAGAAACATGTCACCAATATAGCCTACTGTTCGGAACCATTAGATTGTCATAGTATAAATACTACTAAATGTCTAATATATAAGTACACACACACGCACGCACGCACACACACACACACACACACACACACACACACACACACACACACACACACACACACAGGAAGGACATTGAGAGAAAGGACACACATACACACCTCCTGTATGAGGGCGTAGAGGAAGGGTCCGGCAGAGATGACCTGGTGCATGTCTAGGAAGGTCTGCACCTGGGTCACGATGGTCTTTAACTGTCGCTTGGCCAGCTCCAGACCCTTGTCCAGGGCCGCCACGTTAGTCCTGGAAACAACAGGCGTGACAAGTATTGAGAGTGACTTATTGCTTAACATCACAGCGGGAATATTTCACCCAGGACGAGCACAGTTGTGACATATAGCATAACAGACAAGCCTTTCGGGTGTTAAATATTGATGAAAATACATATAATTTATTTCTAAATTTGGGTTTAGAGCCGCTTCCAAGATCATTTCATTTATATCACTGCTTGTCAGTTTAAGGCAGGATGAAACCCACAATATCCATAGTATTGAATGTTGCAGAAACCCTGTGAGCACTGGTTGGTACCGACAGACCGATGATAAGTTCATTGCCACAGTACAGACACCTATCATGATCGTATCAGAACGGTAACACTGATGTCGGGCCTCTGGGATAGGATTTCATCCTGGAATCTGGCTAATCAAAACAATAAGTAGTACCTTGTTAGAATATCTAGCGCACAGAGGAAACTATCATTTGCAGCTTTTCCTTTTTCCTGTAAACAACAAAATTTTGCAAGATATATAATCACTGAAAACTGCAACTTGTAATAATTAGCAATGTCTTACACCTTGCAAGAGAAATGGGCCCGATACAGTTACCATGGTTACATCTTGTGATAGCCTTATTGTGATAGGCTTACCAACGATTGTATATATAGGATAGCTCTGTGGATTGGAACCCACACATCTTATTCTTCTGGTAAATATCCTGTTGAAGTGTTACATTATTATTATACAGTGTCCCCTCTATATAAGGCTGTATTTGGGGTCCATGACATACCCCCAGCCTTATAGTACCAGCCTTATAT
>JAULBP010116428.1:0-17657 GCA_032355345.1 Lepetodrilus pustulosus | reverse complement strand
AAAATACAAATTGCTACATATTAACTAGCTGTATTTTTATACATTGATGTGTTTATCATCAAATGGTATCCATGTCGACTTCCGAGAACATTTTCCAACTTACATTCCAATTTCTCAAGCATACACTATTGCGAACATCCATCCCATATGATGTCACTAAAGTGAAACCATTTCTTATAAATTGAATCAACATAATAAATGACGTTTGTGCGTTTGTAGGGTAATCGTTTGGTATAATGGCAAAGCACTACTGAATAGTTAAATCAACTGATCAAGGCGGCAGATGCCCTTCAAGTAATGAATGAGGGGGCTGTAACGTTATTCTCAATAGACATTATTACACGGTTATTATAGCAGCACGAGTGTTCCCTGCTAAAGAACGTCGATTGCTATCCTTATGTAAGATATCCTTTGATTTAGTAGACGATGCGTTGACGCTTCAATATATATAACACTGCGTCTATACATTAGAGTTGTTATGTCTTTCAAGAACTATATATGTGATAGGATACACATTTTGTGTTACAATACTATCTACAGATAACGTTCAGAGATACGAAATTGGTGATCTATTCCGTAGATGCATCTATTCATATGACAAGAGATGCTGACAAAGCTGTCTACGTAATGGTTTTCATAAGTGTGTGTTCGCAACAACACATATTTCATTGACTTCAAGTTAAAATATGTAATACTATTATTGTGCTTCCCTTTATCATCACGCATCAAATACATAAAACCGCATACATCCGCATACATCTTTTGTAGTAATAATCGCAAAAACGTCTAAACAGGTTTATTGAATGAAAGCATAGTTTGCAAGTCTTTATGCATGGACATAGTTTCATGATGTCAGAAGAAGCGTCATTGCACTTCCCCTTTCAAAGACCTCGTGGTCTGGTATTTGGAGCCTACTTCCTTGCTGTATTCGCCCGCTTGAAGATCGCTTAGATTCATGTAACATCTGCTACTGCCGTGAAGCTGTTATGCGACTCTCTAATATAATAAGTACCCACGTGTCCTATCCCAATAACATGCCTTGACGTGTCCTCTTGGCACTCGTTTAGGATCAAACCGCTTGTGTTATGGCTTCTATTTCTCTCTGTGGTATTTAAATTGATTGGATTTTGCTAGTTTAATTTACATTGTCGTTAGCCATCAAAGGTTTACTTTACTATCTCCATCGAAGCGTAAACCTTTCGTTTCACTGATCTAATTGTCATGTCATGAAACAAACGCCATGTTATATTGTCTTAGAGGGACAAGAACACATGAAAAGCATCGGTTTCGATATGGTAATACAGCTTTATTACCAGGTTAATATCGTCAACTACATCTCACTCAATTTCTAGCATCGTGGACTCTGACGTATTATTGCATTGCCACTGAACCGTGGTTAACGTATCAACTAATATCTAATTGTCAGTATCAAAGGGATGTCCGTTCATACCTCTCTATGACGTGCGTGTATGCATGTCTTAATAATACATGTGTATTTGTGTAGGTAGACTAAAGAATACTCTTCGTACTAATACGTGAAACGACACAGTTTTCTGGTCTTGCACCAGTAGTTGGCTAGCATTGTCTTCCGAGCGCCATTCTGAAGTATGTACTAGTATACTTTTGAATGCCTTATTTGAGGTCAAACAGTCCGTCACGGTATGTGAACATTGCCGGACATTTTCGGGGGGCCGCACATAATGGTAATTGACAAGATTGCTAAGATAGGCATCCCAGGGGTAATCAGATGTATCCATTGAAGAATTAACATCAGGAATCATGCCATTCGGAAAATGAGGAGCCACTCCTTACAATATTGTCCTTGGTTACTTACATGACAAATAAATATAGCGTCATCAATATTGTAAATGATTCAGATAGGTGTACTGGGATACTAGTAAAGTGCAACCTTTGTGATCTCTGTTCTCTTCTTCGAAATAGCAAGTAATGTTAGCGATTTAATATAATAACTAACTACGCAGCGTGTCGCCTTGCCAGACTGGTCGCATCATAGGCATGTCAAAAACATAGCGCATCAAGTACAAAGCATATTTATTAGGATAAAAAGGCAGGCAATATAAGGATCGGACTATATGCTTTGGCGCCAGACAATAACTAATACGCGTATTTGAGGGAACTTCGATGGGTAGTTATGTCACCTTTACGTAAAGAGTTAATGAACTATGGTATATGTAGCGCGTATGTTTTGACGTTTCGAATAATTAATTACGTCAAATCATTCACCATCTAGCATCCCCATTATATTCATTATTGTATCTATTTACATCTTTCTGCTGACCTTGTCTGCTAAAGAAATTAGTGCATGGCCTTCAAGTTAGCATACGTTTCACATGCACTAGACGAAAACAAAATGTCCATCTGTATGTGGACATATTAGTGCTCTAGTGTTACGTATGCCGAACATTAATTTCTTTGTTGGTCAATTTACAGAACCATGAAAAATCTCGAGTAACAATTTGAAAAACAAAACAATCCAATATCCAGTAGGCATAATTATTCAAAGGCATATTGAGTTCAAGTGAATCAATTGACATTGCCATGGGCTAGGATAAGTTAATAGGACTGTTGTGCATATGAAGAGCTACATTCATTGTGTGAAGCACTAGAAACACTTCGTACATGTACGCGAATATACGTATTCATGGTATTGGTCGTTGCGTATACTGAATGTCGTACGTGCAAATATTGAGACGTCGCGAATTTTGAAATCGTTTCAGGTGACCTGGCGGTCACTCTGATGCAGTCGTTAAAACTACATCAGTCCGCGAATATACTAGTATTAGGTGCAGCTAATAGGTATTGTAGTGCACATACAAGCGATATGCCCTGGCAGGATTGGACGATTCGAAGATATGTGTACACACTGAAGAAACCAATTGTCCATATGCCATCCACATTGCATTGTGTGTGCAACTCTTCGTACATGTAGTATACTTAATATTCACATGTTGATATAATTAGAACGGTTATACAACACTACACGTGTATCAATTAATACTAAAACATTTCTTTATTAACTTCCAACTTCAAAGCATATAAGTATAAGAATAATCAAATGATGTGTCATAGTGCACGCCCATCTCTTGATGACAAGATATGTCTGTATCATAATGTCATACTAATGGCACGATAATACACCTGTCCATTTCCACAAATATGACAGTACCATTTGAATAAACCAGTACGTCAAATTCCATGACTGTTGCCAGATGCTCCCCACATAACACGTTGAAGGGCATTGCCATATATTGCAACAGTAGTTTAAAATTGGCAATTCACAAACATATAATTTATATCTGGAGTTACTTAGTGATATAGTTAATTATACGACTCTTAACAAAGAAATACCATCGAGAACATTGAGTGGCATCGTGCTAGCATTCGGATGTCATACAATAGCGAAGAGAAATCGAAGCGAGCTCCGTGAAGTACTATAGTAGATTACGGTCTGAACGGAGGAAGTAATCTTCTCTAGTAACATTGTCCCACTTGTTTCGCAATTGATATCCACGGAGACGTGAAGCAGAGGTAAGCGTGTATATCATTCATTGAAACCGTCTCGCGAGCAAATCTTGTTAGAGATGCTCTTGTAATGGAGCTGTGGAAGGAGCTGAGGTAATCCCGAGTGTAAGCGGCATGGCAGCGTTGACGGCCATCTCGCCATTACAATGACCGTTATTGTTTCCTGAAAGCTTTATTATTACTGAATCATGGTCCAATAACGTCTTCCAGAAAAACGCCTGCAATGGACATTCACTTCCGCAAAAGTCACATTTCACGGGGGGTGTTAAGGCGATTGTTTCGCTAAATTAACTCGCTATAAATACAAATAAGTGTTCTCTTGTCTAATTCAATATTACAAAATTTAGTTTTGGAAGTGTTTGCAAGTGACTTGTTTTTCTTACTGGTAGCCGTCTTGTCCTTCGATCAGTTTAATCAGATTTTCACATTTAACATTATCAGAACGGATATTATTATACATGTAATATTAAAATACATATTTTAACCTTAACATACAACTACAGAGATATACACGTTCCTCTTATAATTAGCATAATATAATTATAAAGCGGTTACGATATGTCAAATCAACAACAACAAAATAAGTAAGAAAAAAGTAATAATTTAAACAGACACAAATGTTGCGGGGACGTTGCCATATAGTAGTCAGCATACAGCATACATTATTTAGACTATTTCAAACTAAGGCATGCATCGACGCACTGCTGTTAATAATAAAGGACAATATAAGTATGTTGATGTATCATAAGGTTTCCATCAATTGTCGTATTGCGTACAGTAGTTCTATGCATATTAATACACCAGAGTCGCCTGGGAAGTAGACGGTGCCCCGGATGTAAATGCACACCGAAGGCACCTCGACGTTGTCTATAGAATTCGTCAATCGTTCCTCGAAGCTTTGATCTTGGCATTTGCTGCCGGGCAATGCAATACTGGTTGGGTGTATTCCCCCACCGTGCTCGTAATAACTGAAGAGATCCTGACTTTGTTACGGTCTAACAAAGAGGAGAAGTACCGCCATCTTGGCCTTTAATAAGTATCCTCGAGGCGTCTGGAAAAAGATGAAACTTTAAACAGTGTATCTGGAAGCAACCGAAGCGTGTGTTTGGCTTCACGCTGTACATCGACATAGGCGTCATACACAATAATAGGCTACCGTACTCTCACGGGCAACGTTTGACGGCTGAGTTGTGATTACTGGACAATAGAAATAACGCAATGAAACGAGTATGAGCAGTAGCTGCTTAAATCTGTGCCAAGTTGGTGTTTCTATATCGTCATTTATTCAAGGAGTTGTCCTTTGTGTATATATGTGCAGCACGTTGAAGAACAGTTAGAATTAAGTGTGTGTTACTCAGCTAATTTATTTATTTTACTAGTCGTGGTAGATAAGTTCGACGTGGTATAGGCATACATAACTGATAAGTAGATACCAAATTTACATTGTTTCTTTGAACTGGTAATCCCATGTAGCGTGTCTCGCATGTGTAATTAGATTAATTATATACTGAAACAGGATTGTATGCGTGAATAACTTGCAGTATGTTTCAATATATAAATAAACCTCTCTACTTGTAAGTGGGCGCGCCTGTAAATGCCAATGGCCTCACCCAGCAACTTAAAACGAAACCAAGCAATTCGAGAAGTGTCCATTAGACTCTTGTGCATCACTAAGATAGGACACTTACTGCTTATTACAAGGCCATGCTACTGTTAACTTGCTATTATGAGTATGACAGTTATTGTTATATGTATGTTTGAAGACGTGGTTTGTTTACATTATCAATACATGTTTCCATGCATATGTCGATTAAAAACAATATTGTGAATTACAGGCAATTCTTTCAAGTCCATGGTATATATAGTTTACAAGAAAATCGAAAGCTTTTTAGATTGCGTCTGATAGACAACGTTATTGAATGCATTGTGCTCTATTGACAGCCAGCATAATACAGTGTGCATGCATGTATACCTCTTAGTTAACACTGCTCGAATCCCAATGTACCTTATTGCAGGATAGACCGAGTCACCTCTAGTACTAAGTATACTGCGATGCATAATAGGTTCTAGTGGCAAGTGTCTTTAGTTGACGTACATCCATTCACATGGTACTAGGCAGGTCAATGGAACTTGCTCGATCGCTGTCTGGTGGAATTAAACACTATCAAATAATAATTACTATTGCAACGCACTTTGTATGAGAGTGCATCATGCACGTACAGCTAGCCATAGCGGTGCATATAACTACACTCTGATATATATACATTAATCGCACCTGGAGGAAGAAATGGACCATGTTCCAATGAAAATAGCGGGGCATAAGTATAATGAATAAAGAACTGTTTGAAATTCATTCCAAACCCGTTGCCGTTCAAGTCATCAAAAACAAGTCATTTACGTCCAATGCGACGGTTGTGTTATTTCGCGCTATTATATACGTTTCATGCGCATTTGAAGACTGTTTTATGTCTTGAGTAAGCTTTACCATCTGATTGTTTCAGTGACGCCTCGGGTATGTGCTATTGATTTCACATTGACATCTGCTGTGTGGCCACTGTATAAACCATTAGATGGTATATTTCTGAACGTTGCGAAGTCGCGATCATGCCTTTATCACAGTGCTAAAGTGATGCATCCTGTTTACTCTCAGAGTGTTTGTGCCGCTAAGACCATGCAGTAAACGGTAGACTATTAGCCTGATGTCTGGTAACAAAACATTGTATGGTGTGGTTCCGGTGGTGTTGGCAGCAACGACAACGACGGCAGGCCAACTAAGTAACTATGCTGTGTATCGGTTACTTAGAAAGTAACCGCATGTTTAGGAACATATGTGTTCGCAGCGCATCGGATGTCTTCGTAAATTACTAGTAGGAATGTTGTTAAGTATTGGTGGTATGAAGTAAGTAGGAATATCACAACTACATACTAGCGGCGGGTTGTAGCGCAATAAAAGAACGTTTTACGTTGGAGGTCCTGCATCAATGTTCACAAAGTTACCTTTCCGACGTTATCAGCAATGTAGTTATCGTCATCGGACCGTCAGTACCAGCTGGTGCTCACAGGTTTACTGTAAAATTCAGCGCTAGGGATATTGAGTGTTTCCTCCTACCCAAAACTGACAAGCTGTAATAGAGATGGGATACTTTTGGAAGCGGCACTAAACTCCCATTCAAAAATATCTCTTAAATGTACGAGAAGGAATTATTGTATTCACTATCGGTATAGGGCTGTCAAAATAGCATAGGTATAAGTAATACTTGCAAGGAAGCACTTGCAATTGTTTTAGGAATATCTACAGGAGAACGTCTAAAATAGCAAGTTCACACTGTTTATAGGTAAGGTATATGTTAATTGTGTGTTACTATGGCGTCATTGGATATGGTACAACTCATCAGTTCGTTTGTTTGTTTGTTTGTTGTTGTTTTTTGCAATGGTGTTTAGAGTTGCTTTCTAGAATATTTCACTAACATCACGACTTGTCAGTTTAGGGCAAGAGGAAACCCGCAAAATCCATAGCGCTGAATGTTGCAGTAAACCTGCGAGCACCGGTTGGTACTGACAGACCAAGGATGCTAACTGTAGTGCCACTCTACAGACAGTGCATTCTATCAATATCGCATCAGAAATGTAACTTCTGCGAACAACTCATCACTACAATCATATATAAAATGCATGTCTCTTCATATCACATGGACTTAGTGATCAGACCCAATAGATCTACGTCTAGCTTGCCAAAATCTTTTACAAACTTAATAAAACAATGCATTTAATTTTCTAAACCCGGAGCCTAGACTTTAGATAACGGCGGGAAGAGAGCATTATCGGCGGTATAGACATTTAAATATATATATATATGCATAACGAATGAAGTAAGCATACTGAATGTTTGATATATACAATACGCTACTTTAATCGACAATTCATTTGACGGAACTTGTTAACTGGTACAGCTTTTGTATGGATTTCTATGCATATGAAAGAACACTTGAAGCATGCCTCTTCTAGATCTAGTACCAGGGGAATGCTCCAAGTGACCAATCACGATGAAATTGCTTGGCAGCGACTGTTGCAAAGACGATATTGTTGTCGGAGTTTCGCCTGAAGAGGACTGTAAATAGGTTATTTGGGATACTTGTCTTTACGCTGGCATAAAGCTGATATTTGTTTAGTTAGTTTCCTTTGGATAACATTTGATTAGACACATGTGGGATCGCGGTACGTGATATGAATTTAGTAACACCTTTCAAGGCGGAATCAATAAGAAACAGGTATCTGCTTTGTATGACTACACAGTTGAGGCAATATGTTTAAAGTGAAAGGGGACATCCATCATGTGATTTCCTATGCAAGACATATACAACCTATATGCTATTGGCAGTGAACGTTTCTTCATTTGGCCAGAAGGAACAACCATTTTCAATTGCAGGCATTTTGTTGTTATTGAGTGGTTAGTTATAATTCCATAGCAAGCATTAGCATTATCCAAGTGAGTTAGTAATGCTTACACGTTTGTGTATTACCTGATTCACAGCGAATCGTGTCTAAGTTTAGGAAACAAACAAAGTAGTGTTCTACTTAGAGGAATGTTTGGTCAACTTGAATTCAATGAATAACGGTCTACATAGCTGTAAGGTACTACTAGTATACTATAGTATCTGGCCACAGTCGAGTGTCCGAGTACTGATGTCCTTAAAATAATGTCCCCAAACTTAGGACAATTGTGTTCGCAGGATAAAGAATGGCCACACGCGTAATATACCGAGTTCATGAGACTTCCAAGAACAGTGGTATTAATTCCATATAAATACGCTCTTCGTCGCAATGATTGTCACATAAAGATAAGGAACGTATTCATTTCTCTTTTAAAAAACAATCCTCACAAATCCCAACCATTCATATTCTGAGCTTATTAATTATGATACTATAAGAAATGCCATATGATAGCATAATGGTATGCTCGTCATAACCACGTGGCCGTCGACTAGAGTACATCAGCGTGACAACTTGATGGTCTCTGACTGAATATTGAGCGAAACTTGGTAGGCGCAGCGAAGACAAATAATGATAGGTTTGCTGTTTAAATAGCTTTATCACCATAGACTGGCGATAAGTAGCTTCTGTGTATTTCACATGTCCTTGTCCTAATTATCTGTGGGTATTCGAGTGAGTAACCCTGGCTGACGCAATTGGCCTCTTCCATCAGGCAAATAATTATCATCCGTACCACAAGTCACCAAATGTCAAATCTTGACGTTAGCCAGTCCTCTGGTGACCATAGCATGATATCGCATCCAATTCCACAAACACCAAACAGGTTTAGGTAAGAATTGACGTACGTATGTCTATGCTACTCAGTGAAACACCGCGAGTGTGTATGAAGAGACCCTAGACGATCGACCTTTACCGTAGGCAAATGCCATTAACAAACTTTACTTTTTGCATTATGTAAAAATGGAATCGGTTGAAGAAATTAATGCATACTCTATAACGACAAGACTAGTTCATTGTTCTTGGTACTAGTAACGCTAGGAAAAGGAGGTTAAGGACGGAAGGTTGCCAGGGCAATGATGACTGACAAAGAATGTGACTTTCTGATCAGTAATCTTCTTGACGTATTGCTAATTGGTCCTCGACTTGATTAATTATGTTTGTATTGAATCAACATCGTTTAGAGAGTCGTTCATTGTACAGGGGTTTGACAAAGTCCATGACATATAGGCTAAAGGAGATGGTCGGTACTCAAACTGTGATGTGCTTTCGTAAAGACATAATCCATAGTGCTATTACGCGTCATCTTCACCCCATCAGATTTTTCTTGTTACGGGGTCAGTTGGTAGTTTACTCCTGTTGTCTGTGCTAAAGAAGGGAGGAACATCTAGAACAGCCAGTCGATATGGGACCATCCACGTCACGGGGTTGTGTCGTTTCCGGAAGTGGACGATTTCTTATATCATGGGCATGCATGGGTAACCGAATTCTGTTGTTGTAAGTCTTTAAGTTACTTAACATGACAAGCATACCATTCGTGAACAATACTCATAGTTCGTAGGCAACGTATGCACAAATCGGCCAGATAAAGTATCAACGATTGATCAAGCATAATTCAAATGCACAAGTACGCATTCTAGTTATTACTATCACACGATATGAAGTAGTGCGTTCATTAACACGCAGACAGTTGTGCAAGTTATGGTAATAAATATGCATCATTACACTACTGTCTATGTCCATGTATACGGTGCTAGTATATGGTAACCCACTAATACATAGTAGTATAATAAATCCGTAAAGCAAACAGAACATCTCAACGAAATATATAACAATACGCCTGTGGTTTTATCTGTGTCCGTAATTGTGATAGATATGCGGAACAACATGGCAAGCAAACACATTTGTAAGAAAACCATTGACGGAATAATTGTCCTTGTCTAGTATTGCGTTCAATATATATAAGCACGCGCACACACACACACACACACACACACACACACACACACACACACACACACACACACACACTAACTATAAACGTCCTAGCCTCTGATAGCCTATATTATATACACATGATAATATTGTTATTACCCATTTGAATGGCCACGTTGTTCCACTAGTTTCGCGTGGCACCAGGTCAAACAGCAGTGCCATTGTTGAGAGATTCTAATAGTTACCGAGATCTGGGTTGTTCTATTCTTCTTGCCCCAGCATACATA
This sequence comes from Lepetodrilus pustulosus, assembly GCA_032355345.1. Lineage (NCBI taxonomy): Eukaryota > Metazoa > Mollusca > Gastropoda > Lepetellida > Lepetodrilidae > Lepetodrilus > Lepetodrilus pustulosus. Next base: position 7,404 of record JAULBP010116428.1, on the reverse strand, counting down.
TGTACTTAACGGACACCACGCTATGAAATACTGAACACGTGGTATTTTGATCGTTAGCACTAAATTGCCTTTAATGAACCGTTCTGTGATGTATTCGCTGCCCATTGTATCTTTGTTATTTGTACGTAAACATGTATATTATGTCAGGGCTAATATATTTACACAATATAATACGTGTATAGATGCACGAAAGCAATGCAATGTGTTTTCCTATACTAATGAGTGGGTGGGTGTATTGAAGCTTAATGTCGCAGGAATAATGTTCACTTCATAGGACACTTTTGTTTAGATGTTTAAGTTGTATAGCTATTAGGAGCAGTAACAACATATGAATTACGTTTATTTCATAGCAGTCACTGTTCCCACTTAGATCATTGAAATGAACAGAAACAAGATACATTTTAATCATAGTCTTAACATCAGAAACAAATGTACATCACGCGTAAAATTAAATAATAATCGTACCAAGCAGAGAATGGGTACCTGGTAGGATCACATGGTAATGTGAATGATAATCTGGTAGCGCTGAATACGGCAGCTCGGGTTATACATATACTGATTCATTGCGCGTGGATAATATTGTAACGCATTGAATATGTCTTAGGGGCTGGATTTGATAATATCGCGCAATATAAATAGACGTTACTACTGCTAGTACTACTACTACTACTACTACTACTACTACTACTACTACTCCTATTACTACTACTACTACTACTACTACTACTACTACTACTACTACTATTACTACTACTACTATTACTACTACTATTACTACTATTACTACTACTATTACTATTACTATTTCTACTACTACTACTACTACTACTACTACTACTACTAATACTACTACTACTACTACTACTACTACTTAATACTGAGTAATATATTCCCCGACACCCTAAATATAGATAACGTTGTCCTAAGTCGGTGGTATACATGAACAATCTTACACAATACTTGCTGATGAAACATTATAATACTAGCAACATCTAGTTATCAGATGTTCTATACCAATTATAGGTATCAAAACAATCAGAATGTGTTTCCCAGCACAGCATTTGACAGGCCACACAATGATGGACATATGCATAGATTATTCACTACGCCATTATATAAGACTCGCCATCTCCAAGATACAAAGATAGGCGAAGGTACATCTATTCCGAGCATCATTTCTGAACTAAATCTAAGCAGTTGTTGTTATTGTAGGCAGTTATGTAAACAAGTTACTCCACATCGTGCAATTAAATCGTAGCCTTTAGACCTTATGAAACTTTTGCCGACATATCCGATTATGGAACTAACCAGTCTGTAAGTTGTGCCCTCATTAGTGGTGGAATTCACGATAGGGCTTACAATTCATACGACAAGTTTGTTCCCTGTTTTGGAAGGTTGGGCGGCTTTAACATAAGAACCAGAACAAATACACCATTTATTCGTTGGTTAGTTGGCTGATTTGGGAATTACAGTCATTTTCAAGATTGTTTCACTCATATCATGGCGTGCATGCACATGTACTGCTTGACTAGTATGGCTTTCCACCAGTTTTTATAGTGTTAGTTCACAGAGTATCATGCTGCATACCAGACAGACACAGTATACTGACTCCGAGCACGGCCGTCCTTGATTTGCTCCTTTCATGCTGAGCGCCAAACAACTAATAACATATGTTAACGATTTTGTTGTTGTTTTTTTATTTTTTGTATGACGCGAATGGGGATCGAACCCGCGACCTTCCGCACTCCGGGCAAACGTTTTTTTTTGTGTTTTTTTTTTGTTGTAAATAAAATAATGGTTACATTAGATTAAGCAATCAGCCTAGTAATAGTATGTAGTATGTGTATATTCAGTGTAGGTGTGTGCATGACATGCATACATATTTATATATAAACAAAAAACACACACATAATTTAACCTTTTAGCTTGTAAACTGTGCGTGATTCTATGAAATGAATACATTATCAAAGATAGGTCATAGTTATAACACTAGCAATACTACTAGCTAATAGTGTTAGCCAAATAGTTATATATTGTCATACCATTCGTCTATTGTCATGCCATTCATCTAGTGGCGAGTACTGGCTTTGTTATGGGTTATAGACAACTATGCATACGTGATTTGTACTATATGTGTGTTAGTAAGTGACGAGTGTCTTTGACACGATAGTAGGGAATTTGCTAGTAATGTCAGGAAACTGACAGACCAAATGATTGCCCATTCTGAGTATAACATATTAAATAGTTAAACTAGCTTACCTCATCAATAATTGACATAGTAATACATATTTTGCAAAGAAAAGTATTTTCTTAATCGCCAAATTTAGGAGTATCTGCATATTTTACGTATTATATTGAATTGTATTTTTTCAGAATAAAGAGAAGGCAATTTACTTATCAAAATTTTAATTTTAATTTTTAAAGCATACTATAACATACCAGTATGTGTATGGTAGTTTTGGACTAGTTCTTAGCTATAACTGCAAAGTACATTCACTTGACATACACATAATCATGTTTGTACTTCCAAAAAGCTTTCCACCACTGTATGGCTGGCAAACTTTCATTTCAACAAACCGTTTTGGACTGTGCGAGTTATGACAATCTGAATATGGTCGTACCTCTTTATGATTCATTTATATTACCGCAAGGGGGCATAACTCTAATGTGATACGACGAAAGAATATCTTCACCGCTGTTTGCTTCACATATCAGTTAATGCATCGAAGACAATTACGGGTCCGTAACCTAAATTCATATAAAATATCAAATTTCTGATAATTATTGATTGTTGGGGAATACATGCATCAGTAAATAACAACTTTTGGGTGGATAGCTGAAACGTAAGTAGTCTCAGATAGAAATTTGCTTGTCCATTATTGCCCATCTGAGATAGAATGTATTTAAATTGCTAAACTATGTAGTGACTTTTACATGTTTTACTTAATACATAATGGTCAATGGAATGCGGTGACTATTCTTTAGTTCCAATGCGGCCCAGAAATCTCAACTGATATTTAGGTACGATAATCCTGCATCTCAATATTCATACGCGTTTCTCTGTATATTCGAATATAACCTATGTTTCCATGATCAACATTGACACCTATTAGAGAATACAATACCTGGCAATACTGAAGGTCTGACATGAACATAGGTTAGTATTTGCATAGAAAACAGACCGACGTGTCTGGACGCTGTACGTCAACTGTCCACACATGTGGACTATGAACGTGTCCTGTTAAAATCACAGAGAGAAATAGGCTGAAGTGTTGGTGTAATCGACATGAAATTTATCACTGTCAATGTGGGCCAAACCCTTACTAGCCTCTTGGTCCTGCCAAGTGTGTACATTTCAGCAGAGGATGCTAAAAGCATTTCGATAGCCCATAGTGTTAAGCATGCCAATTGAATTGTTTTTGGTGATGTCGATTGCTACTTGAATTCCTAACGTAGCTGAGAAAGCATTAATCATTCAATGTGTAGGTACTTGTGTACGGCGACCACTGCTTCGATGCCTGTACAAGTGGTGCGTGATGTCATTGTGTCTGTAACGACGTATTTATAGCTCAGTATGCCATGAGCATCCATTATATTAGTAGTAGTTTTTGTTTCACCCCTGTAACACACATTTAAATTAAGCTATATAAGAACTGTTTTACACAATTTTATCGAAGCCCAACTCCATTCACGTGTAAAACTAATTTAGCGTTTTCTTAAATTCTGTTGATAATCTATTGATAATCCGCGATGTGAAATGATTAAATTTAATAATATGATCATGAATTATTCCAACGTGTACGAATACGAATGTTGAACACGGCAACTCGTCATCATTATTTCCGCTTTACTTATCACGTATAGAACCGATTTAGAGATTGTGTCGCTCATGTCAATACGACATACAAGCAGACATGTTTGAACCCGAGTGGACTACCTATAGAACGCCAATGATGTGTATATACACACTGTATTCCTCATTAGTCTAACATTAAATAATGTATGCCTTGCTAACGGTACATCTGCTATTCTATTTGATGACAACGATGACCATTGCAATTCCACGTTAAATGTTAATCTACACTAGACTATTAATATTTAAAACTGAATTGTTCGATAAATTATTCATCTTTAAAAGTGCATTTTGGTAATGTGGCTGTTCAGTGGAATATATTTGATGTCGGGAATGGTAGATGAGAGTTAACGTATATCAGTGTATATACTCTGTATACTAAACTTTATTATTAGTGAACAAATTATGAAAGAATTATTGTTGACTGAATGGGACCATTGTTTTTGGAAATATTATATAAACTGCAGCCTTTTAGTGAATACATTTCATATGCACAACATGTTCTTTGTATCTTTTGTTTGTATTTTATCTTTTACTACTACTACTACTACTACTACTACTACTACTACTACTACTAGTAGTACTACTACTACTATTACTACTACTCATAATAATAAGAATGATAATAATAATAATAATAATAATAATAATAATAATAATAATAATGAGAAGAAGAAGAAGAAGAAGAAGAGGAAGAAGAAGAAGAAGAAGAAACGCATTATGCAACATATTCACCTAGGTAGGCATTTATTGGTCAAGGTACAATAGTGAACTATGAACGTCGAACTCAGCAAACATTAACAGCAATCAAACAGCATGCCTGGCTTGAATCTATGTTCAATTACCGTCCTAGGTTACACTCGTTTTATTGTGATTTGGTTTGCAGCTCAAATAATCCTACAAGTTATGCATTCGAGTATTTGAAGTCGCTTCCCTTTTCTCCATGGTGGTATCCGGTCATTTTATACTGAACATAAAATGCATGCTTACATATATTTCTGATAACATGTAGTTTCTGTATGCATTGTTTGTCTAGGTTTGCTTAAGATATCCTGTGCATGTACGCACATGCATCATGCATTGCATTGTTAATGTTGCATACTGCTACATTGTATAAGCTTAATTCTTCCAATGGCCTTTGTCGAGTGTGTATATAGAGGAAAAAACACTTCTCCTTAAGCTCTCAAAATATGCACGTGGTGTGTAATGTGTAGTGTTTAATTGGACCGTAACACGTTGAAGAATATCTTACAGCAATAGTTATGTTTTCATACTACACATTGCATATTTTTTTCTTATTTTCTTATTTAACTGGAGGGAAAAGGGCTTCCTCACAAATGTCTAACACTCGTGATTAACCTAGTAGAATCTAGTATGAATATATCGATCAAGACCTCTGTCGACTGTTTTTATCCAGAACACAAACATCTCCGTGCGTCATGGTCTGGTCCACGCGCAAGGATGAGCATACACCTTATTTGACAGATTGCTGCATCCTTCTGATGAATGCTAATGCAATTTCTGGAGATTGTGCACGGCAGTAAACAAGCCGTTATTTCTATCTTACGTTCTTCTTAAAGAAGGTAACGAGGTGGAGACAATCTTCTCTCTTTTTAAGTTGCGTGATCGTTTATGTTCCTACTCCCTATTAAGAGTGGTCATTTTATGGGCGAGGCAGTAAATTGAAAGCGGGCCAGTGTGTTGCAATTATGCGCGAAGGTAATCCGTATACGCAATGAAATACACTCTCTGGGAACTTACAGTGTCGATGTGCTATTGGAGGATGATTGAAAGGTGATTAACAACTCTTTGGTGAAAATACATTGTGTAATTAAGTATATAGCCTCGCGCTTTCCCTGTCAATCAGACGGTTCTTTGGAACAGACCGCCAGTGTCAAGCAGTGCAACACGCTGGCGATTGAAACTACTTCAGGATTTTCGAGTTAGTTCGCAACGAGCTAGCACATGTCATACATTATCAGAACGTACCTAATAATTAAGTATACTATTATACGAATAGAGTAATGGAGCACTGTATTGTTTAGGTAAACATGGACAACCATTTATTATATACCTATACCTAAATTGAGTTAGGGATGTATGTGATTTGATTGTACTCGTATTCTAATACAGCTGAATTATTGCATTTAAGTGCGTTTAATGCATACAGGTTTACGATATTAATAATAATTAATTATACTAATATGCGAATACAGTATTGGATCACTGTATTGTTTAGGTAGACATGGATGGCCGTTCACCTATACTTCAATTGAATTTATTTTGTATTTTATTAAATTGAGTTAGTTAGGAATATGCGTGATGTGATGTGTTAAGTACGTTTAATGAAAGCCAGTTTACGACATTATTTGTAGTTTTAAAAAGTACAGTAGATCTAGTTTTTAAATATTTATTTGAAACAAGTCTTGCAGAAGTTCTGCGTTGTCTCCCCTGGACAAATGTGTCCTTGGTTTTCCCACGAGGCGTACGCACGACAGCGGTGTGGAGAAAGGTTAATGCCAAGTCAAAGTATTTACAGCTTCCTGAAGGCAGGTAATTTCGGAGATGCGTCAATCCACCTGTCTGGTGTAGGAAACTAAATGTTTCCGAACTGGGCAAAGATCGCCAGAGAAGCAGCTGTGGTGTATTCGAGATAGTCACGTGGTCAGTGGTTAGTTGTCATTTCAGACCCGTGGCGTGGTAGTTTGAAGCTGGTCAAACGAAGTAATTGATGCAATGGCCAATTACTGGACGGACTAGCCTTGGGTTTCGGGAGGACTTTGTATGCTTGGTGTAACGTATCCGACTGTGATTGAAAGCATGTCCTTGTCCAGCAATGCTGACGCCAAAGGTGCCATCTTCACGTAAACAATGCATGGATTTGATTGCGGTATTAATTATGTTCACATTTCAATACATGTATGGAGACGATCGTGGCGGCTTGATGTGTTCTTAGAAGGGAGGACCACTTACCGGCATGATATGTTAAAGTTACTCATAACATTGACTTGTCAAGCGATATGTGCTGCATATCCGACCTTTCGAGTTGAAGACTTTAATTATTTATTGCGTAAAAGGCCACGGGACAATATACAGTAATACATTAGTAATGCATTTAAATATCAAGACTGTAGGTAAACAGTACACGCCATTATATAGCAATAATATTTTACATTAGCAAGAAATATATTATGTCTTCAAGATAATAAATAGTGTATAATTAATTGCATTGTTAATGTTACATTATTTTACCAGATGGCATCATTGTAGCAAAGGCACGGGGGATTGTTGGATAATAATAGAGGGCGGTAAATGCAAAGTTCTAAAGTTATGTTGGAAATGTCACCACAAGCCGCTGCTGTGGCGTCTACGCGTCCATGCGTTATAACAACTCTCACTGTAACTATTATCATATTCATTCAAATTGTCCTCGTTATTCATGATAACTCCCACAATTTCAGGATCTATTTCTTTAAATTCATAACTAAAGTCTCATTATTTTCTCCGAGGTGGAAGTCCACTTGAAGCGGCCATGTAGTAGAATCAGTAAC
>JAULBP010116319.1:0-17663 GCA_032355345.1 Lepetodrilus pustulosus | reverse complement strand
TGCTTACTCCTCCATCCAGTGCTAGTAATTATATGAAGATCCACGACAAATAACTGTCTTTGGAAGTATTTGTAGCCCAAGGGAATTAGTCTCCATCGATTCGTAAGTTTTGGGACAATGCTTCTATACGAAAATGTAATGATAATAATATATGAGCTGTCATAGCAGGTACGCTAGTTAATTGAGATCAGTCGTTATGTAAATATTAATGTTCCTGATTCTACCATTTCATATCTACGTGGGAGTGGAAACATTGTTACAGTTTCTGAAAAACTGACATAATTGACATGTCCTATCGATATGAAGTGATTTCGAATATTACAATAACAGATATAGTCCTGTAGACTCGTGGATGATTAGGGTTAACTTCACAAATGATCTGTTTTATGACTTTTAGTATTCACCGAATTATATTCATCTGGAACCTTTTTCGCATTTATTGATTGGCCCGACTAGTTTTCGTGTAGTATTCTAATCTGCGTGTTTTCTATTTCAATAATATCAATATTGACAAAATTAATGCCAATACTAAAGAATGCGGATAATGAACATTAAATCAAATTACTTGTAATAGTTAATTTTAGTTATGTCTGATCAGGTTCATTTAGATGTAGAATTATGCATACAAGTTCCCATTAGATTTATATAATATGTGATAATAAAGTGTTATTGCTGCAGTTGTTATCTGATAACAGAGGCATCACTGCAGGGTGTTATCCGATACTTTGTTAAGGATTGCGACCATAGCATTATAAATTATTAGTGTGCGATAACAGCGTAATTACGATTGCTTAACTCAGTAGCTCACACGCATATTACCCCAACACCACATCTCACCCACCCCAACCTCCACTTCTCACCCACTCGCAGCCCATTCCACACCCACACCCACTCGCACACACACGTCAAGAACAGTCAGTGTTCTGCACGCATGTGGATCACCGGTGGAATGTGCACTCTAATACTAAGTATTCACACCGATACCACTAAGTAAAATAATGTTTATGACCAAGCAGAATGAGATTAAAATGTTATTTATATGAAAGTCGGACAATCATCTACCTTGGCCTCCCACTCAAATGTCAAGTGTCCTTTATTAGGAAGGAATTCAAAGACAATGGCAGGGAATGATAGAAATAGCACGAAGTGTATCTGGAAATAGACGCATGATAGAATGAAAATGTGTTCATTCGGTGAGATATTTGTATTTAATGAAAAAAAAAGAGTAAACGTACCGGTGGCAGGTTACACCGGTACAAGCTCTAGCAATGCCAGTGGACTCATATTACCTTTCTCGATGGCACCAATAGAAATATCTACCTAAAGTAATTCCCTCACCCTCTCTCTTTTATTTAATTGTTCAATTGTTTTTCTTCTCTTTTTTTTTAGCACATATTTAATAATGCTATACATACTAACTATTAAGTAGGCGACATTTGAATGTAGGCCTACGCATAGAACGGATACTTCAGACCAAGGGACCTATTCTCAAAACTTTCTTACGATCTTCTTAGCTAAGAACCTTCGTAGCATTACTACATAACCTTTGAGATTGTCGTACGGTCGTCAGAACGTTTCGAGAATAGGCCCAGGTGTCGCTGTTTACAGATTACATGATCAAGTAACACGTATTCATAGGAAATATTTCAAAGTTGACCTTCAGAAAAGACCATATTTTTCCAATTAATATGAAACTTTTAACAACATGTCATAAGGATGTTGGCATTGAGAAGTAGTTCGGAATTCCCTACACCCAATGCTGTATGAAGTTGTTGCACTGCCACCTGTCGGCCTAACACTGACACGTACAATGTAGATACGTTAGCACAGATAACCACTTCTTCAAACGTTAAAACACTCCATTGCATCAAGATTGACGAGACACGGGTCTGTATCCACTTCTTGTATTTGAATTATGCAAACATGCACTAGAACCGAGTTATTACATCTGGGGCTGTCGGGGATAGCGGAACCTGGCAGATTGTAACATATTCACCTATCAGCTGTCGGAGCATCTCTCGGTTGGGTTCCCGATGTAATTCCATTTGTCACGGAGCTCCGTATGGGATATATTCGTCTGACACTCTTCGCAATACTGGAATACTTGAGGTAATTACTGGTATGTTTGTCATGACCCCGATTGGCTCATAGTGGCTCCCATACATACGTGTCAAACGCCTGCCAACTTGTGCATACGAATGTTTCGAAACGCGTGAATTTCCATAACATCACAGAATTCCTTGTTATGTTAAGCAACAGAAACATGGTTTCACGTTATGGCCATGAAATGACAACTAATTGCGTTCTTTATTATGCTAAGATATCTTTTAATCTTTACGTATTAGGAGCCATTTTGAAGACATAACTATTAAATCGTTATACCTTAAATGCCACTATTTTACTTTTTTCCCCCTATCAATTATTTTAAGCGATATTAATGGGCCCATGACAACTCCACGTGACTATACTTGGTTTGGAATAAATCAATCATTTACATATGAAGCTAAACACAGAACAGGTCTTATAGTGGTCCATTCACCTTACAGGAAGTGAACAATATGGCACTTGAAGATCTTGACTTCTTGACGTCGACGGAATTGGAAACCACTCTAGACCAGCATGCAATTATTTATATCTGTAATAAACATCTTATAATCATGTTTTATCATATCATACAAACCTTACCTCACAATTATTGCGAGTGATTTATTGCCAGGTTTTGACCCGAACGCTGACTGATAATGATATCAGCTGCTAGGTATATACGGTGTCCTCTCATAATCTCGACCCCAAGTGTGAAGTACCAGATTTTACTTTTAGGCTAGGTCGAGATTCTGCATATAAGCTTAATTGGCAATTAAGATTACGGGTAGGAATAGCAGCGTCCCCCCGTCGGCAATTGACACCCTGCTTAGTTGGCAATCACCGTTACGGATGGGATTAATCAAGGATGATATACAGAGAGACGATTTGAAACAATTTAATTTTAACTTAGCAATGCACATTTAAATAGAGCACATAACTTAGCAATGTAAATTAATAATTAATATCAAGGAACATGAATCATTAAAATCGCACATAATATTAACTTAGCAATATACATTTAAATAGTAAATGAATCAATGAACATAGCAGCACTTTGTACAGACTGTAAAGCTTGCCCAGGGATGTGACTGTTTCTTGAGCTTTACCTTTGATTTCGGCCATGTGAACTGATGGCCATGGAAGCTGAGCGTTGGTCATACCATAATCTGTATGCATGTAAGTCACATATTTCACACGAATATACCTCATGAATAGTACTTATAAACAGTTTGATGTTTTAACTAAAATTGCTACGGAGATGCATTATACATTAGAGTTTATGAGTCATACATTATTTGCGCAAAATTATATTGTGACATAATTATGTTGCCAATTACATCATAGCAAATCAACATGTAATGGTAAGAATCGACATCGAACAGTAATGCAGTTAAGTTCGTCTAAATTAAATCCCTTATTGAAATGAAATGTAAATAAATACAATAATTAAATTAGAATACAGTTTTTGAAGTAGTTTTTGAAAATATAGAATTTAAACTCCCTACGACATGAGGTCTCGACACTCTCCAACTATATTTCAAAATACTATAGACCAGTACTCAATATCTACTATTTTCATTTAAGTGTTACTCTTCGCAAATCCATATGAAAAAAATTATAGACAATCAATCCATTTGAAAGATTATCAAACCGACAAATAATAATGATCACTTTCTAATCAAAACGGAAATTGTTTTGCGTAAACATTTATTGCGTGAAAGACAACGAATCCATGGCGGTATTAATATATTATATTAATCGAATTTGATACGCACAACATAATCATTGATGTGCTGGCTGGCACCATTGATTAGTGAATGTTATTCAATTGACGCAGGGCTCACGTAACCGCCATATAACGCCTGCCAACGTCTCCAGACATTTATACGTTACGACGTCTCAGCATGGCCAGCGTGTCGAGAACGCTGCAGTTTGAACTCGCTTCGTGTCATTATATTCCTGATGGTGTGTCCTCTCCGCTGTCCGCCGATACGCTCTTGGAGTGTGCGACACTCTGTGTTCTGGACATCTGCCTCTCGGTGGTCTTCAATAGTATTATTAAAGAGTGCCACTTGCACACCAAGACCGTGAAACCCAGCGATTGCTTGCCACCGGTCGCTAACATCGTCATGTACAACAAGATTCCAGGTATGTTAGCTGACATCGTGCGTAACATACAGGGTATCCTTTCACGAAGCTCTCTTATCTACTAAGAGACTGGTATCGCTCGCTTTGCCGATAGCCAATACACTGCTAAGAGAGCGCTACCAGTCTCTTAGTAGATAAGAGAGCTTCGTAAAAGGATACCCTGGATACGATATAGCACCGTACATCCAATGAGTAACTCGAAGCGATAAAAGGTTATAATGTGTACGCCATCGGTAGTAGATCTGTGGTACCGGCTACCATCGATAGATCGCGCACAGTTCGAAGGATGGTAACTGTTCACCTTTTTCTGAGCTAACAAATTGGTATAATAGATCATGTGCAGATTGTCTGTGCAGATTGGTACGATTTCATGCTGAAACTCAAATTTTATATGGGGACTTATATTAAATAATTCAAAAAAGGTTTCGCAATCTTGAGACTACTGGGACTCAACCATGTTCTATTGTTTCTGTATCATATATTATTAGGGCCTAGTAAATGACAAGTTAAAGTATAAAGAAATGCTTCTTGAAAATTTCGTCGGTAAGTAGTTTTAGGACGATTACAACTTTCCTCTTATGAAGTTTCTTTCTTATTTTATTATTATATGTGTAGAAATATACATTGTCTTATATGTATGTTCTTTATATCAGATGCAAATTGGTTTTTATTTTGAATAAAACATAAGCGAAGGGAATAAAGTTACTATATCGTGCACTGAAAACATTGCCCGGTCTGGTTTCGTTTAGTATTCTAGGCGTGATTTATCCGATAGCAAAATGTTCAATTTACAGTGTGTTCTATTCATTAGACCCGGACATGCTGTTTGTTATCCGGACCCGGACCTAATTCTCGGCAATCTGATTTGCTGACGCGATTAGGAAAATATGTGATTCATGTTTCGCTCACGTGAGGCAATCAGTTTGCCGGAACTTGGATCCGGGTCGTCCGCAAGTCAGGGTCCGGGGAATTGATCTCACCTCAATTTACATCGGAATGTGCGTCGACGTGAATATTCTCCGTCAGTATTAGTTAGAAACAACGAACCGTTATCTAGAACAGGGTATCCTTTCACGAAGATCTCTTATACATTAAGAGACCATTAGCTATCGGCAAAAAGAGGGCAATGGTATCTTAGAGCTTCGTGAAAGGATACACAGTACTGGAAGCATAATAACTACTCTCATATAGCGCCGTTTTAGTGAGACAACCGTGACATAACTGAGGCAGGATATTCCAGTGGACTAGTACCACCAGGCGGTGGACATCCGGCGTTGTACTAACTATGCAAGCCGTGATATAAGTGGTATAATCTCGAAACCCGATCTAAATCACAATTCAACCCCCAGCATGTCCCTATAACATCTCAGATATCGCATTTTAGATTTCAAGACAGAAATTAATACTTGTATGTCTCTGTTTGTAGTCGTCCCCGATACAGGACCACCTCAAGATCGATGCCCATCAGGACTAAAAAACTACATCTATAACAAAACACTGGACATGTGCTACAAACACCACCTATCGCGTCTACCCTACCAGGCCGCGCTGAACACATGTCTGGCAGAAAATGCGACACGTTTACTAAGAGCGGACACGCTCGAAAAGGAGAAGTTCCTGAAGGATACCTCATATTCAGGCGAGTTGTATTTTTTTTTTAGCTTAGATGATAGGTGTTGGTTATATCACGGCTAAACGAATTAATAAAATGTCTGTACATTTGGTAAGAAGACCAACGTACACATCTACAAATCAAAGAAAGGTTGGCACTGTATCGTTACAATAATTCGAATACGTCCACAAGCACTGCAAATGCCCACACTATATTTTGTATATTACTATATTTGTTCCAGGCTGGTTGTATATTAGATTTGTTCAGTTTTAGCTACAATGGTAAAATAATTCTACACAATGGCCGACGTAAATGAATATGGATGTAGCCTGGCATATACCATTTTGTGAATGATTTAAGGAAAAGAAAATATACATCATTTCCTGCCTACATTGAATAAGAAAAACGGATTTGTTTCCATCAGATTGTTCTTATATAGAATTCATGAAGATGGACTCGGCACATACTTTATTGTACGTGTTATGCTCTCATTTGCATGTAGCTGCAGTTCTGTAGCGAAGGAATGCCTCGTTTACTATCTATATGGGTGCCCATATAGATAGCAACAAAGTAAACGAGGCATTCTTTAGCTACAGAACTGCAGCTAATTTACATGTAGCAATTGCCTTTTTTCCTGATGGTATTAGAGTATCAAACATGCTGTTCTATGCATGTTCATATTCATATATACAATTAATATGTCAGTATTGGATGATAAATGCGTATCGTCCCCTTTCAGGTTACCTTGAAGGGATGTACGACGGAGAAGCTTTCAGATACGCAGATGGAAGCAACTTGACGTATACTGACTGGTATATTGGCTACCCCTTATCTGACCACCACTGTATCAGACTATTGATGGTTGGTTGGACCAGTACTTCATGCACAATCGGGGAGCTGTTTTCCTGTGAATATATTGTTCCGTGATATTCTGTTTAGTATGTGTCCCAACGACCTCTCGTGATAGCCATTTAGCCAATGCCGTTGATTCTAGTCATCGTGCTATGCGATTGGCTAAATACTAGCTTCCGGTTGCAGGTCATCTGGACAAGGCACCAATCAGTCAATGCGGTGGGGTGAGATCCTTATCTTACAAGGCAACAGAAACCAACTATCAGATGTATTTTTTTTATTGGATTGATTACTGGAATTATTCTAATTTTCTGCACGTGTTTTACCCAAAATATTGATATAGCTTTAATAATTTCTTATTTTTCTTGAAGAACTGTTTTTGACACTATCCGTTTTCCAAAGCTACACGCATATTATATCTCTCGATTCAAGGTTTGAAATGGATGCTGCGCAATGGATGCAATTCGGGTCATGTAGGGACACAAGAATCGTGCTATAGATAGTGTAGCAGAGGACAAGACATTAATTGTCTCGCAACACACAGTATTGATTTCGCATTGTAATACTTCATTATTGAAATAGTATATAATCTATGTAAATAAACACATACATCGATAGTATAGTGATCAGTGCTTTTGACTATTGATATGAAACCTAACAGCTAACGAAGACAACGTCCTCGAACATCCGTCAAAGTAGTCGTAATGGCCGGAGTTTCGAGGATCACTTATGGACAAGCGGGAAGATCTAAAATATGTTCGGCATGTCCCCTATGTCACCAGTAGACCATGCTCACCTGGCAGCGATAACACATCAGGCTGTCACACTACGAGGGGTTTCTGGTGTTCAATTTGATTGGTTCAATATTGGTGCACAAGCAACAAATCAGAAAACTGTCTCCTAACACATGAGATATCCGTCCCTACTGCGTAAAATGGCGGATTTAAAGAAATTATCAGATCGGATAAAATCAACTTGACAGATAATCACGAAAAGGCGGTGTTGGCTGCAACCAGCGGTAAAGATGTGTTTGTTGGAACAAAAACAGGAAGCGGAAAATCGTTAACCACGCATTGCGAAGCCATTGTTGTTAAATATTCAGCGGAAGTAGGATAGGTGACTCTAGATCTTTACCAGCTGCTTACGCAGTTGGGCTGTAAAGAGTTATCCGCCCCTACTTTCATCAACTGTTCTCACCAGAAGGCACCAACACGAAACTGGCCATTGCAGGATAGAAAGACGGAGGCTATTGACGGAAGCTATGAAGTCATGCCGATGTCGGGAGAGAATGCATGTAGCTAGGCATAGCAACAGACATTTGTGATTTCAGCAGAAACAAGCGACGTCCAGTGCAAATAAATCGACCCCTGGACAAATAAATCAGCAGATTTCCAAGGATCCACAGAAGATTTTCATGCCTGTGCGACTAGTGGGAGATAGATATTTCGCAATATAGCCATATTTTTGACATACAAAGGTAGGTAGGATATTTATGGAGGGTTCATATCCACAGAACGACCTCAGAGATACAAATCGTAATTTGCAATATATAAATGTATCAGAGATCCTACTCAGAAAGCTATGATCGTTCTATGGATCAGGAACATGGTCCACATCTTTTATAAACCGCGAAAACTACAAAATAAAATATCAGGAAAGAAAAAAGAAGAAAACAAAGAGACCCTGCACCTTTAATTGAGATTCTTTCTTTGGGGTTTTTTAACAGCAAACTCTGGATGAGGTTGCGCGCCTCTCTAGACAGGTTGTCCGGGAGATCGTACTCGGCCAGGATGACTCGGTTCAGCGTCTTCTTCACCGCGTCGGTGTCGAAGGGAGGCTGCCCGACCAGGAAGGTGTACAGCATGCAGCCTAGAGACCACACATCAGCCTCTAGTCCGTGCGCCGATATCATCGCCACCTCCCTGTAAATACACGCAAAGTTTGACATCGAGCTTCCGTCACCTGCTTCAAGGAAACACAACCAATGGCAACAGACAATTAAGATTTCAGCAGAAAACAAACCCGGTGGTCTAAAGGCTCCAAGCCACGTCCAGGGCAAATACATCAACGACACTTGGACAAATAAATCAACAGGTTTCCGTGGAACTGCGGAAATTGTCATGCCTGGAAACATGATTATATTCAGTGAATTATATTTTTTGCGTAATTTCATAGCGTAATATAACATAAATATGGAAAACTACATCTTTTGCTAATTAGGAGTACTACAAATTCAAATTGAAGAGGGCATAAAGAACGTACGGAGAGATGTAGTTCGGAGTGCCACACATGGTGAAATGTTTCTCATCCGGCATGGTCAGTTGTGTAGCCAAACCAAAATCTCCAATTTTCTGCAAAGAAAAGAACAGTGTTCAGTGAAAATCGTTAACCGTCAAAGAAAGATAATCCAAAAATATATTTATATCTTTAATATTCCGAGTGATTATATTGCAGCACAAATGTTTCACCCATAGACAATATTCTAGTCTGGCATTTATTGGTCAGAAATTGAAAATAACGTCAACGTTCACAATTTGCGACAATTCTAGACTAAAGACTGTGACAACTTACTACATTCATGTTCTTTGTAAGAAGTAGATTGGATAGTGTCAGATCTCGATGTAAGATCCCATGTGAGTGTAAATAGAGAATGCCTTCCACGATCTGCTTCATGAAGTGACGTGCTACAAACATAAAATGGATTGTTATTTGGCTTTTTTACTTGGAGTTCAAAGCTGCTTGCAAGATTCTTTCATTCCAGGGCTCTGGACTAAGGTATGCCCAAATTACAGGGGCAAGTTAAATTGGTCTGCGGGCAACCTATTTTTTTTAACATTTACATGCTTTGGTGCCTTTACAACTTGCGGGCAAGTAACTCAAAATGTTAGTCTGGCCCCCGTTTCACGAAGGTGTCCTAACTTTAGGAGCTCCTAACTTCATGACCCAGTTTCAGTTAGATGTCAATTTATGAAGGAATAAGACTTGTGACATCATGAAACACTTGTTACCAGGTGATAGCTGTTTTTGAATAGTTAGGACACCGGTTTTCAATATTTTTGTTTTGTTTTGATATTTTGATATATTCTATCTTGAGATAAAAAGTAACTAAATAAAATGTAAAAATTGTGTAGAGAAAACAAATCTACATACTCTCGGCTCAAAAAGTTTTACCATGAAAACAATGTTATTTTAAAAAAGAAACATGATTTTAAAAAAAGCTAACAATCACCAAAATAGTTGAGAAATGGTTATTAAATTTTTAAACAGTTGGCTGCAAATACATTTGGAATTTCAATATTATGTGAATGGACTAATATTATTTAACATGAAGCTTTATGCTAGTATGGTCTCTGAACCAATAAACACATTAAAATGGAAAGGATCATTAAAGGCATACAATCACTCTTTATTGAAATTTTTCATGAAACATTTCATTTGAAAGTACATGTATGTATATTTTATTTGTCTACATAAGTATTTGGACAATAAGCAACATTTTCAGCATGTGCCTTTGGTTGTATTGCTCAATATACTTTCAGGTACAATGTTTGACCATGAAGTACAGTGTCCCCTCAATATAACACTGAATTTGGGGTCCACGACATACCCCCCTGCCTTATAGTACCAGCTTTATATGATAGTACATGTAAATAACAAAGATAAAAATGAGACCCACATCTGACCCCGCCTTATATCCGAATCAGCTGTGTATCGAACAGTGTTATATCGAACTTTGTTATATCAAGGGGACACTGTATGTCAACAAACTGTAAAAATTCAAGAAAATAACTCCATAAACTCTTCGCAATGTACACTATGAATAACAAAAAAAATTAGATAATATAAATAAAGTATTATGGCAAATGATATAAAATATACATACATATATACAACATATTCATTTTAATTAGGACATATTTCTTTAGTAATATTTAAAGATTAAATACCGTACCTTTGATTCACCAAATATCCATAAATAAAAGATATCAGACTGACGTAAGTTTCATACGGTAATGGTGACTGGTCCAGACACTAGACCTTCCTTTCACCTCCGCTTCCTAATTGTTTAGGAGCTCTTAAATCTGTCCTCAAAGACAAAAGTTACCACCGCCCAACAAGTGTTTCACGACAACGTCACAAGTGGAATCCTCTCATGATTCGACATCTCATTTACGATCTGATAAACTGGGTCATAAAGTTAGGAGCTCCTAAAGTTAGGATGTTGTTGTGAAACGGGGGCCAGAATAGTACATACAAACAATACTGTGAAAGACACCATTTGATGTGCATGGTATAATAATGTATATATATATACAGGATATTGCAATTAAAGATATCAGCAACATTGCACAAAGATCAAATAGAAAAAGGGATGTTATCTCTTTAAATGACATTTGCAACAATTTCTTCAATGAAATGTGAAATTTTTCTGTCAAGGTAACTGAAAAATACCGCAAATGAACAAAAGACATTTTATTGTTCATTGACTAGATACAAATTAATTATGAGATTTATACAAGATAAAAATTACCTTTTCACTGCAAATTGCACCTTCCAAATAGAGCATAGTAGTGTATGTAAATTAATTACAATTCAATATTTTCGTCTCAACTTTAGAATTCTAACTTATTGTAAAGTTAGAATTGTAAAGTTGAGACGAAAAGACACACCTTATTTCAGTATTGCTAGAGCTGAAACAAACATTCAAATATTTGCGAATGAATGTTAAATTACAAATATTCAATTAGTAAAGCAGCATTCAAATACTAGTATTCGAACACAAGAGTTGTAAATTGCACATTTTTCCATAATACCTTTGATATCTTATTTCAATGTTACTGCTCAATATCTAGTCTGAAAAGACAACAATGGAAATTTACTGACCGTACATTCGAGATGTGTGACAATGTTGTTTTTTATATCAATAGGGTAACAATATCACCAGAAATGTCATATACAGTACTAGCACATTATATTCCTTATATTATAATATGATTTTAAACGAATACAAATAGAATACAGTACTTAGAAGAAAATATTTGAATAGAAATTTTACTATTCGTTTCAGCTCTTAAGGATAGCACTGATTTATTTTTAGCATGTAAAACATACCATAGACAAAGATGATAAAATTTTAGAGAACGTTTGTTTTTATGAATACTAATACAGTGCCCCCTCGATATAAGGCTGTTCGATACAGAGGGGATTCGGATATAAGGCTGGGTCAGATGTGGATCCCATTTTTATTTTTGTTATTTACTTGTACTATCCTTATAAGGCTGGTACTATAAGGCCTTGTCATGGACCCCAAATTCAGCCTTATATAGAGGGGACACTGTACAACAATATTTAAAATGTTAATAATGTGTATTTTTGTTTAATAATACAATATTTAATAGTCATCTTGGTTCATTCACTGAATGTACATTTGTTCAAGTTTATCAGATATTTTTAGTACAAACTTTGATCACCTTTACAGAAATATACTACAGGTACGACATGTACTAAAAGGGAAAATACAATCAAAGACTCAAGGGCTATATTTTCTAGTGAATTGTAGTACCGTAATATACATAATTAATCCTATGCAGGCTTGAGGTAACACTGCAGCCACAAGTGTCATGAAAGACCAGAGCATTGTAATTATCTCAGTAGGTAAAGGGTTAACAAATATTAGCACCATAACCAAACCATTTTCAGAGAATTAGCATTTACATACAGTGTCCCCTCGATATAACGCTGAATTTGGGGTCCATGACATACCCCCAGCCTTATAGCACCAGCCTTATAGTATAGTACAAGCAAATAACACAAATAAAAATGGTATCCACATCTGACCCAGCCTTATATCCGAATCCGCTCTGTATTTGAACAGCCTTATATATCGAGGGGACACTGTATATTGTGGGTTTTTTTTTGGCAGAATAATTCAATAACATAAAAGTACATAATATATCCATATATCAAATATTTCTCTCATAAAATTTACATGTCATCTCATAAATAATTGTTTGTTATACACAACTTGGAAGCACTATAGTTTCTTAAAGCTAATGCATATGTGTCTGAAAATCAATATAAAATCCTGACATCAATGAATAGTGGATAATGCCACGTTGAATGCTGAATAATGCCATGTTGAATGGTGAGTACGGTAACAACATTTCCATTTAACACCCGAGAGTCCTCCGTTTGACATTTCAAACCACCTACTGGTAGATAAACGCCGGTACCAAGCCTGCCTTTTGTACAACTCTAAATAATAGTGGACAATGTATTCTGTGTTATACTAATTGGCATTTGCTACATTAAAGATGTACTGTATCACAGCTGGATGACGAATGGCCTAGATAATGGTCAAACAAATTTCCATTGATTTGTCCACCCAAAAAGTTGTTATTAATGAATTTATTCCCAAATACTCAATAGTTATCACAAATTTCATATTTAATATGAATTCAGATTATAAAGCATTAATTATCTTGTCTGAACGTAATAAAATACAACCACATTCAAGTTGACGACCGCTAGTTTATACACTCGATTCAGAGTATCTTGGGGTTGCCTTGGAAGTTTGTCTACCATACAGCGGTGAAATTGTTTTTGGAAGTGCAAACATGATCTTGTGTATGTCAATTGAATGTACTTCGCAGTTGTAGCCAAGAACTACCCCAAAACCATAAATATCTGTGATATTATACCTTTTACTTGTAACCTATCATCAAATATTAATAAGAAGAGGAAATTCAATTATCAGTGGCTGAATGGTCAGATTTGTAAAAAGTTAAACAAAAAAAGAAATAATTGTAAAAGGGTAACAATAAAACAGCATAAATAAATATTTAATGTTTTATATTTATTTAGTTTTATTTGTAATGGGGTTTAATTTCTTTATAGAATCTTTCATTAATATCACGACTTGTCAGTTTAGGGCAGGAGGAAACCCACAACATTGTTAGCATTGAATGTTGCAGTAAACCAATCTACACCAAATTCCGCAAACATTGAGGTGGGATTTGAAATAAAAATAACATTAGCTATCATACATTAGTATCCAATTTATTAATAATATACAGTTCAGCAGTATTAATTATACAAGCTTGTTCATAGTTTTACATACGTAGTTCTTGTCGTGACAATTTTTACTGATTATTTATTTATTTTTTACATATTTTTTTCACAATAACTAGGCTTCATAATATAGAAAGAATTGTTGAAAAAATAATATTCATGAAAAACATCATATTTCAATAGGAATATATTATTGTACATTCAACTCTGAATACATGTACCAAGTATTATCAATGTGATATACAAACCAGGGAGTGGAGACAGTTAGGTGTGTGCACTTTGATCCATTGACAGGGGTAATGATATGTCAACTCCCAAAATTTCTATTTTGTTGTTACATAATATTATACGATATGAATGTACTCGTAGAACCTCAACAACAAAGAGTGATGTTAGTTGTTGAACAGAGTCAAATAGAATTGAAGAAAAATCCTCATGAGAATTGAAGGGAAAGAAACACATTTTATACCATTGAAAAAAATAACCCCTCACAAAATCGATACTACATTGTATTGGGAAAAAGAGATGTCGTAAAGTCTAAATTACTTTATGTTACTTTGCATTAAGTAATTTTCAATACATGTATCTATGTAATACAGTGTCCCCTCAATATAACCCTTAAGTTGGGGTCATGACATACCCCCCGCATTATAGTACCCGCCTTATACGATATTACAGGTAAATAACAAAAATAAAAATTGGATCCACATGTGACCCCGCCTTATATCCGAAACCGCGGACCGTGTTATATCGAGGGGGCACTGTATATAGATTTCTCCAGATGATAATGGGTCTCGTATGATTTCCAAATAGGTTGCTAAGTAATGATTGCAGCAGTACATGTATAAAATAAAACAATATTTAATAGCTGCGTAGTTAATGCAGAGCAAGACATTACCCATTTATACATGTAATGATATTTTGAAAATTGCACATTTTCATTAAAATGAAAATTGCACATTTTCATTAAAATGAAAATTGGATATTTTCATGAAAATTGAAAATTCATCATTTTCATGAAAATTCATCATTTTCATGAAAATTGAAAATTCATCATTTTCATGAAAATTGAAAATTCATCATTTTCATTAAGCAGGAAAATTCTACGAACATGACCTATTGTTATATCTAAGGCACAAATGATATCTATATTACTATCTACAATCACAATGTGCCGTCTAAGTTGATTTGGGTTATCTCCCCTTTTCATTGCCAGTCATTGCACCTGCAATATTTCCTTTTTCAAGGGGAGCTGGGTCAAAAAGAAATCCTTTATTCTAACAAAATAATTCCTCTGCAAGTACGGTACAGTAATCCAGTAAAACAATTTTCAAAATATCAATATCATGAACAATAGGCTGCGCGATAATCTAGTAATTTTTCGTGATTGCACGAAAATGGCACCGCACGGAAATAGACGATTCTACAGTAATCTTATGATGCCCTCATGAATCTGTCACGTACATACTTCATGGCTCTAGACTAACATATGCCCAACATACAAGGGCAAGTTAAATTGCACTGTGGGCGAGCTATTTTGAAACATATAGCACTTTTGGTGTCTTGAAACATGCCCTAACTAGCCCTTCAGGTAAATAACTCAAAATATTTGTCTGGAGCACTGATACTTGTTATCCTGTTATCAAAACACAGATGTAACTTCATACAAACTCTAATTATCTTGAAGAATGAAATGTCACAATCACGTGCGACAGATTTTATGAAGAACAAAATCATCCTTCCATCCAATGCGTCTGAAATACATGTAAAAACAAAAAAATCAACCAATGTTCACAGCCACAGTTTCCCACGTTATCTATTGACTACGTAATCACATACTGCAAGGCTCTACATTAACTTTTTGAGGCACCTATCCTTGTGCCCAGTACCCTATCAGACATGTAACTGTAGGTAAAAGGCTTGTTAATCTGGGCTAATTCACCTGTCCGCCTGTGGATCATGCCTGTCCCGGACAGATGGACAATCATTACTGTCGAGACGTGTACTGATACTATTCTACTGGATAGTACTTCAGTCCCAAATGACAGATAGTGAGTGAGCGACTGAGTAATCATGGAGTTTAACGTAGCTGCAGGAATATTTCACCCATTTGCGACAATGCCAGATAGCAAATCGCCTCCAAAAGTAACAATCTTTTTCAGATGATTTTGAATGTTTTTTGGCAAATTCCTAACTTGTTTGGTAAAACTACAGAGACAATAACGTACGTAACTACATGCCAGACGCCTTTTATTGCTGTGGCTACTGGCCCTGTGGGTATGTCATCATAGTTCAGGGCACTTGCATATTGTTGTGTCAGAAACCGACTGGATCCATTTTCCCCATTGACAATTGTCAGGAACTGCTGATTGGTTGGCAGTCTGATGGATAGTTCTGATTGGCTGGCAGTTTGTTAGGCTAGCTCCGATTGGCTGGCAGCATGAAAGACAGCTGTGATTGGCAGGCAGTGCAATGGAAGACTATATTTGTGGACTAGATTTTAACAGAGCAGCGACATCAAAATGCTCTCAAATATTACATTAAATATGAGCATAGGGGGCAGCGAAAACTGTAGATGGATCATGTGCGACTGACATTACGAGTTTTAATAGAATGAAAATAAATATTGTTTAAATCAAGTTTTAATATTATTTTGAGGACTAAATCTAAGAGAAAACTTCACTATCGATGGAGAACAGCGTGGTCATGAAATTGAAAAACTGAAAATTTGACAATTAATATCAGTTGAATGGCTGTGGTTTTCTTGAAGTATGTCACACCGCGTTGACAATCGCCTAGGTTGCCATGACATATTCTTCACTGGCGTAGCAGGAACATTAATGGATGCCCGTGTCAAACGAGTGGACGATAGCACAGCGGACAACGTCGACAACATTCATGTGAAAGTGCTGGTTTGACTCTGAAGTCTTCTGTTTCTCAACTTGGTGACAGCCTCACATATATTGAACCGTCTCTCAAAGAAGTTCACGAGCGACGGTTCTGTTAGCATGGATGCGAGGAACTGTTCAAATGAAATCGACCAATCCATGTCGGGCTTGCTTGAGCATTGGGACTGTTGACTTTCGGACGCGGTTCTTGAATGAGGAGGGTCCGACGCGACGCTACTCGGAGCATCGCTTGAAGACGTATCATTCTTAGACTTCAGGTTTGCATTTTCCTCTCCTTCTATACAACCTTTGTCACCGTCTATCGGCAACGTCTGCACGCCTTCGGAGTGATCTCCTTTACCCAATTTATCCCCAGCAGAAGAGTTATCCCCCTTTTCACAGTTATCTCCCTTCGGTGAATCGGCCTCTCCGATTGGCTGTTCCGGTACCTCCCGGTTGTCTTGGTTTGTGGGAGTGTCTGCCAGCTTCCGGGCCGGAGAAAGGTCGCTATCCAATGTCTGAAGGCCAGGACTGACAGAAATGTCGCTCTGGCTCTCGAAACTCGACGACAGCGTGATGTCAGACTCCGTAAACACGCTGCTGTCTGCAGACTCGCTCGTTCGCATGAACCGCTTTCCTACCTCCCCGATCTGGAGAAGGAGGGTGCCGACTGTCGCAATGGAGTGATACAACTGCTGTTCGTCGTCGTCTTCGCTGAACATGTCATACAGAGTTTTCCACATCTGTATGAACTGGTACTGAAATATGAATGCAATTGAATATCTATTATACCTATTCATACTGGGTATCGGTTCACTAAACGCATATCTACTACTGTTAGTGATCTCTTATACATGGTGATCAGGCCCCCGTTTCACGAATGTGTCCTAACTTTAGGAGCTCCTAACTTTATGACCCAGTTTCTGTTTCATGTCGATTTATGAAGGAATAAGTCTTATGACGTCATTGTGAAACGTTTGTTGCCAGGTGATGACTGTTTAGGAGCT
>JAULBP010116208.1:0-17672 GCA_032355345.1 Lepetodrilus pustulosus | reverse complement strand
TGGCAAAGACCGATTGTCTTAGTTAAAATACTAATTCTATATCTAAATTTGCACCTACTTTCCGCGATTGCATGGTCTGGGCTTTGCTAAGTAATTTTTAATTGGCCCTGATGTCTTTGATATAGCTCTTGTTAATGTCTCACACTGTGGAACCATACCATAAAGTTGCAGAAAGGATATATTATTTGATGAATACATTTCTTTTGAACAGCACAGCACAGGGGTGTGTTCAGGCTGAACTACATTTACTACCCTACTTTTCCTGCAAATAATATGTGGTACAGACCTGTATGAAAAGTAGTTCATACATATCATACGTATTGCTGGCTGAACGGCTTCCATAGCACTACAAAGTAGTGGAGTCTGAACACACCTCAGGTATCCTGCAGCACAAGAGAAGCTGACCCCAATTGATATCAACGACTCAATACGTTGTGTACATTACAAAAGATTGACGACTTGGCAAACATACACACATACAGGAATATAATAACTCACTTGAAACCCACTCTCACTTCACATCGAAGATAACATCTGTTTGTTATCGTATACAAGACAACATTACAAATTACATTATCAATATTTCCATGACAAACAATCTATAAATAGATAGGCAAGTCAATAGAAAACATCTCATTTTTAGCAAATGAATATAACTTAAAACATATTAACAAAATATTATTAAATACAGCACCTCAAATTAAATTATTATTCAAATATAAATATAGTAGTTTTGGAAACAGCTAGCTATAATAGTAGTTTGTAATGGCCACACTACTTTCTCAAGTTCTAAAGTACTTTTCCATTGCCACTACCACCGATACCACTCAGCTAAGAGAACTATTGATCTACCAATATATATACTTAAATAGGGGGCAGCTCAGGGGAACAATGTTTACCATGCTGACTGATCCCCCAGCGCGAGCTCAGGCTGGTTAGAAACGAACCACGGACACGCATAATGAAAAACACACAATAACGTACAATACAACCACATACAATCTCATACAATAACAAACAATAAAATCGCATACAATAACACACAATAACACCATGTGAAATGAAAATCTGCGAATCGCTCCCTCGACCTTTCATTCGCAAAGAGTCTACGTTAACCTTTGATTCAGTCATAGAGGATTTCTGGTTTGGGCCGCTTCATTCATCAACACTCATACAGCTTTGGGCCAATAAGCAGAGGGCGATTAGTTCCAGTCTCAGACAACAGCACAACAGGGATATCGGTTCTCGAAGCTATCGTATGCACCACCAGGCCATATGGATATGAACGAGTGAGTGAATTAAACTTTTACGTCACAGTGGGAATATTTCACCCATGTGTGACCAAGAGAGAGAATGCTTATGGTCTCGTAGTAGATACTACAGCTTCGAGAAACGATAACGAGTACATGTATATTGGGTTTGCTCTTTGATAAGTGGTTGTACATGTATTAGCTTACCTGATAATATGTGTATTCCTTCTCTTCAACCAGACCCAATGACCTGTCCAGTAAAAACTCGACCGGTCTCTTTCTGCCTGAATGAAGACCAACCTTGTCTACAATGGACTTGTAACACTGAAAAATAATATACAGAATTGCATATACTTATTGCAATTGAAACTAAACTCTTGACAGTTTATTAAAATATGGAGAAAAAAGAAAGAAATAGCAGTAAATTATTCACACTAAGGCACAACTGTGAAATCATTATATTTTTATTCACAATTTCTATAAACTGAAGAGAATATTAGTCTATTTTCGGTTATTATCATTCAATATTTCTTTAAACCAGATAATATTACTCTATTCACAGTTAAAAACTATTTTTGGCATATGCTCACACTTTCAAATAGTAAAAGCATCAACAACCTAATAATTTACTGCTAAATATATCTTATAATATTTCACAATTAAAAGATATTAATATTTATGCACTCGTTTATTTTTGAATATCATAAAATGTCTGTTGTTAGCCAAGACTAAAAATAACCAGCTAAATTGCAGGTGATTTTGACTCCTACACATGACTATTTAATATCGAACAGAAAAATAATTAAATAACCTTACTTAGTTGCCTAGAATCCCTTGAAGTCCCTTATTTAGTTGCCTATAATTCCAAAGATCCTTATTTAGTTCCCTAGAATCCCAAAGACACTTATTTGTTTGCCTAGAATACCAAAGACCCTTATTTAGTTGCCTATGATCCCAAAGATCCTTATTTAGTTGCCTAGAATCCCAAAGACGCTTATTTGGCTGTCTAGAATACCAAAGACCTTTATTTAGTTGCCTATGATTAGGGATACAAAATACCCTTACTTAGTTGCCTAGGATACCAAAGGGCCACATTACTATCTTCTGAAAAGCATTTTGAACAGCACAATTTGGACACTCATCCTCTTGCCAATGAACAACAAGCAGTGACCTAGATAAAACCTCACATAATCCTCTCTCACTACCCAAATGGAAGTTGACATTCTATTCCTTCTTTGTGAAATGCACACGAAATCCTAACAAATATTGACCATAGCTTCTATTTACTCTCACCTTGCTCTATCCGACACCAATTGAATTTGTCTAAATAGAAGCGATTGTAATCGGCAAGACGGCACGACCAATACAGAAAAATGGACAACACTGCAGTGTCATATGAATTGCGAGCTACACAATTTCCCCCATAACACGTACACGTTTGTTTCCCTACCAATATTACTGGCAATTACTTTAACCAATTTATTAATATTTTAAAATGTATTATTTTAAATTCCTTACAGTATTGTTCAGGCGGTACTGCAAAAGAAACCAAATCGGGTACAAGTTTAGTTATATTTTCAGTTGACATATTGTGACTATTGTGATCGTAAAAACGGTCGTGTTACCATAGGAACCCGTTGTGGGTTGCAAGATATGACACTAACTTGAGAACAATGGACATGAAACCTGTCACATGCACACTGAGAGCTGTCACATAATCCTACCTATAAAAAGGACGATTGACATTTGACTGCAGTAAATATGGCCACTAAGAATGCAAACTACTTCTAGTTGAATCCCCAGATTTCTTTTCATAGAATTTGTTTATAGTACCTGTCGTTTTTCTTAATAGATATCAATAATTAATTCAATTAGGATGATATGTTTAATTAATGTTTTCAGAATACAATTTTCACTCATTCCCCAACCTCTTGTATTTATCAGTCCTATTTTTGCTCCATCCCTTAGTGGTCCCAGTATAAAGTTGTGGTATTCAACTAGTTCTGGGTTGTTTGATAAGATAGGACAGACATGCTCAAAGTCTGCTCGCTAGCCAGGCCGACATTGTCAAGCAATTTCTCGCAGGCCGTTCCACATGGTACAACTTAACACACGTAAGCATGATTTTACACACAGCCTGCAATTATACATGTATGGCGCCAGCTTGACAATACGAATTGACCCGAGTTACTTGGACCGCAATATTTACTGCACACTTGTATACAACATACATCACACACTGGTGGTCTACGAACTGAACACGGAATTGACCGACCCAATCCATAAATGATTTGGCGCGGCGTGTTGGGCCGCAATGTCATTTTCACCATGCACGGCTGGCCATATTCCAGATACCTTACTATAGAAATAACAGTTTCGGGCTTCAATCCATTCCTGCTCGATGCTGGTTCGATGGCGTGGGACTGTTTACCCCACTGGTGTTCCATTAGCCGAGGCCATTATGTACACATACACAATGAAGACCATAATCATGCATCGATCCTCCAAGGTGCCCACACTACCAGTCCCTTCAGACATGCTCGTTGCATGTCTCAACGCCATTAGTCAAAATTCCAAGTCCACTCTGTATATTTATCGTGTTCAACGGCGCACAAGCAATTTAAAAGCAAGCAATTTCACTGTACTCCAAAGCTGAATTGTTCAGATTCCTGTACAACCATCATAGCCCACCAGAAAAAAAAAGAAAAAGAAAAATACAAATTCAAATGTAAATGTACGACACTTGTGTGAGATTAGTCTAAATATTTAATCATACCACACTGTAGGATTCTGTATGAAGATCAGCATCAAACAGGATCTTATTTCCTATATAATTTAATATTTTTAATTGCAATAAGAAATAAGCAAGTATTTCCTGTCGGTTCCTTTCATAACATTCAGGAGCAATAAAATAAATATTGTTGACGGTGTATATTTTAAGAGAATAAAATGTCAAAGTTGAACTTCCAAGCCATAAACCGACAATGTGTGATTAATTATTAATAATAGTTCTGTCTGTGTAGCTTCAAGATCACGCTGTCTCTATTTACTGAAAATTAGAATACCACAGGTCAAATTCCCCATTTTGAAAACAAAGTCGTGATTAATGTTGAAGGAAGATGGCAAAATTAAAACAGATATACATATCTCATTTCAATGACATCAACACATCAACATTGGGTCTAGATGCAGAATCACCCCCCACCCCACAACCCCCTTATTATTTTCTGAATTTCTAACAATGATGCAAACATTTCAACTGATATATTAAAGAGACCCATAAATATTGTCTTAAACTACCATATGCAAATATTGAGCAAGTAGTTCATATGTTGTCAAGTACATAGACCAAAGTTTTGTTCAGGTTAAGGTGTGTATTTTCAAAAAGCATAGGTAAGTAATTTGACATTATTATATAATTATCTATCATTCCGATTGCATGAAAGACAGGCACTTTGTGGGTACTATTGTTAAAAGATAAAAGTGTCCATTTTCCATGAGATTTATCAGCACACAGAATAAGAAAAACCTTAGCTTTCACACGATTAAAAAGCCATTTAACACTTTATCCTCCTGGAGGCAATGGGAGATGCAGCGATTATAATTTAACCTTGATATGAAAAGCACCGAATTATACTTTATCGATGTTTGCATGAGACAGCAAGACACGACTTGCCCATCCACAACCAGGTCTATTAATATACCAATAACCCTGCAACCATTAACAATGAAAGGAAGATGGCGGGTTATTTGTACCGCAGTCAGAACTCCCTGAATACAAAAGAAGACAGGAAAAATACTGCGCAGCATAAACATAGAGATCCTGACAGGTATATAAACACAAGTAGTAAGTCAGTAACTTGCCTTGCCAGCCTGGGTTTTTTTGCCCACTAAGCCTCTGGCATTGGCCTGTGCTCAACCCTTTCTAGATATCTCCCCCTCTACAGAATAGAGAAAACAGCTGGGTTTTGACACCCAGGCGGGAACTACTTCCAGTGAAAATAACATAACTAATTTTGAGACGGCCCCTCAGCACAGAAAGCTGATAATGTCAAGGGTCAGGAAACAGGCAAGCACAGCCATCCATCAGAGCTGATGCTTAGAAGGTCCAGGTCCAATATATATCTGGAGGGGCCAAGCCAGCCAAGCCTTTTGCTTGTGCTAGTTTACTTATCTCCGTGCATGCTAAGTAACACAAACACCGAGCGAAATGGAATAGCAATCGCTCTGTATCGTTTCCGTGCTGGTAGAAGGCTGTGTTTGTAACAGTGGTGTTCTGTTTGTTTCAGGGTTTAATATGTGTAAAGTGCCGCACGGTATGGAACACTGACTTGGTGGACACTTAATTTAGTAAATGGGTCTGTAGATAGACAAGAACTCCTCACGTGTTATTAGCAATTACAGATAATGTTTCATGGGTGAAAGTAAAGCAAGTTCCCTACACACTTTAGCAAGGGATTTACAATAATAATTTCACAAGGGACTTGTCCATGTTAATATTTCATTCTAGCAAACAGTTCATGTCTCTGTAGAGTTTCTGATAATTTATAAATAGAGTTAATGGATACATGTATTATGATCAATGAAACTGTTCAACAAACAAAACAACATTTTTATAATATCTATAGGCAAATCTCCAAATGGAAGCTATTGGGAAGTAATGTCAATAATTTAGTGAAATTGACATGGGGAATAACATGAATGAGTAATGTCAAAGTAGTTCCAACTGACCCCAGAAACCAATAATGTTAATTATTAGCCAGGCAAACACCACCACCTGTGGCATACACACTGAACATTACCCTCCATCATATGTGGCGTATGATGCATAAACATTATTAGTACACATATTCAAGCAAGACATAACAATTGTGGTATTTTAATTCAATTTACTTTAGGAAGAATATGAACATTTGTTAATGAGTTCACATGTTCTTTTTTGACAGTTGTTTTAAATGGAATTGCTTTTGCTAATTTCATAACAAAACTGTCACATTTGGTTTGCAAGTTACTTTAGAAACATTATATTAATCTTAAAGTATGCATTATTTAAGTATAAATAGAACATGATGCACATCAACAGTACAGAGTGGACCAATCTTGCTGCCCAAGTAAACCAATACATGATGGTTGACGCCAGTAAATAACCTTGCTTTATGTCAAGTAGAACTCAGCATATTCACAGATTACTAAACCCAACCCAACACATCACTTCAATGTCGCGAGCGAGTCAGTCATTGTTTTACGTGACAGTGGGAATCCTTCACCCGTCCTGTACGTGACGATGAATATTTAATTATGCTATAAATGGGTTAAAATAAATTACAACATGAAAATAATTCAATGTAAACTGTCATTCAAATTCAGTTTTAAAACTTTAAACCTTATACTAGAGTGCATAGGTTACTTTCAACAGGAATATTTAAGTTCAAATCATAATGGCAAGCAATGGATTTGAATATTTTATCCATAATCAAACTGAATGTTAAAACACTGTTGGTGTATTATTATTATGCAAATATTTGTACATCAGCATGTGTGAATGTATGAGAATACAAAAGTGACTTCGGGGTGTTTGAATAAAGTGGAATAAAATACATCGGTATATCGTACACTGCATAAATGTTTGTCATATTTATTGGAAATGTACTAATAACCACAGAAATTGTTCAAATGTGTATACCACTATATTACTAAAAGCTTTTTGGTGCAGTCAGTATATGAAAATAATCTAAATAAAAACCTGTATTCAAGCTGTTTTCTTTTCAGCTACCACGACCCATTAAAAGTTATTACCACCAACCGAATGACATCCTTCAAATACTATTTAATAAACAGTCAAAAATAACTTTTAATATTTCCTCTTTTATCACGTACACGTATGCGATTCCTCTTAGCTTTTGGAGTCAACGGGCTGATGTATCACAGTACCGACTCCACTAGCTCCTACAACTGCTGTCTGTTCAGCCATCAATAACAAACCAGCATCATGACCACAAATCTATTCCATTCCAATCCCTCCTGCCCTCAGGAATAAATCAGCCACCGGGTTGCCAGCCTCAGGAAACCATTATTAGCAGGAGGGAGGGAGGCAAAAAAAATAAATCAATACTTGGAACGAGTGCTGCGATTGAAAAATGTCTGTGGATCGATATCGCCTGAATGGTTTGGACTTCCCAGTGTAGGGACATAGTTGTCTCAGGAAATGGGCACCTGTCTCGGCCATGATTAACTAATGCGGTTTTTGCGCCAGCCTGCCATGCATTACTTTCCCCGGTTCAACGCGCCAGTGTTTCCATTAAATATCAATCGGATCGATGCTACGCTGTCGCTGGCTATCTTATTTATTTATTTTCAGTTCAGATTGGATGTGTTGGAAACATTGGGAAGGTGAGTCTAGAGGAAATTAAGCGTACACCAGAAATAAAAAGGTGGCTTGTTATAAAAATAATAAACTATCCGAAATGTATTCATATTGTGTCCAGAATAAATCGTTTATTATACCGAGTGTCATGTTGCAGCTAGGGCGATGACAAATTGAAGTCTACACCTCTCAGCTGGAATTGCTAATATTTCTATGAACATGCCACATTATATCATACATTGATATTTATTAAAATATTCATCACATCACACATACATATCGACTAATACATATTTCAATGCTAATATTATTATTAATTAAAATCATGTGCAATATTACCTCGACTGCTGTCGGAATAATTAATCTGTGTCACACCTGGTTCTCACCCAAATACTACCATTCAAAATATCCCTCCTACTGAGAGCAGTAAAGCTAGACTGCTGGAGAACTGATCTTTCACATAAATATATTACCATTACAGTGTTAAATATTCCAAGCAACTAGGCAAGTAACTTTTCACAAGCTGGCCCAAAAGTCAAACGAATGCTAATTTGGAAAACTGCAGTACGAGTACAAAATTCAGGAAAGTGTTTCAAACAAATAAGATTTATTGACATGCATCAGATATTATGTCTAAAAAATATATATTAAAATTAATATCACAATTTTTTTGAGTGTATTTTTAAAAGACAATGTTCCATTCTTGTGATTTATCAATATATGCTATTAATTTTGCAGTATCTTGAACAAAATGCTAGTGATCTTAAAGAGAATCAGAATTAACGTTTTGTATTTACTGTCTGAAAAATAATGCATATTTATTTTTAAGCTATTTTTAGGAATGTTAAAACATTTATGTAGACATCTATTACATTTAATATTAAAAAAATTAATTATGTATGAAAAACAATATATATTTAATTTTTTTATAACATATATATTTCTATACTATTTTTAGGAGTGCTAAAACATGTATATAGACATGTATTAATATACAGTTTAAATTAAATATAAAGTTCAAACATTTCTTGTTTGGTCAAGTTCCATTACCCAGTCAACAATCTGAAAACTCAGCACACTTTCTTTACCTTGTTTCAACATATGTATTCCTGGAATAGTTCGAAGATAGTCGATAATAACTGAATGAATGGTCTTGTCAGCTTTACTTCAGGGTTTTTCGTAAACGAAAGTAGTGAGCTTTTGTCATTGTTAATATATATAGCCAGATCACAGGTATACATATCTTGAGCTTGAAGGAGGGAATGCCATTATTACTTAAAATCAAAATTTAATTAAAATTAAAACCCACAAAATGTTCCTTGCTATGTCCCTGAACACAAACTATACAAACAATAAAAACTTAACAAAGAAATTGTAAATAATTTATATGTATTGATGATCAAAATATATTGTAGAGATCATACCAAATAATATAACATAAAGATAAAAATTAGTGTAATGCAGTTATAGATTGCTAAAAATTAGAATTGAATAATCTACAATTATTTCATTAAATTACAAATTTATTTGATTTAAAATAATGCTGAAGGCAGGAATATTGCACCCATACACGGCAACAAACATGTAAATGTACGATGGATAATATACAGAATAAACTTGTAAATGTAAAATACAGTTAGCAAAGTAGTTGGGAAAAACATATGAAAAAACAAACCGTCAAAAAGACTTCCAAAACAATGTATATTTTCAATAATACTTTCAATAAAAAAATATGTACCGTAAATACAGTATTGTACAAACAATATATATTAATTAAATAATTTCATATAAAATTTATTATTATTTTCTAATTAACCAATTTTGAACCATAACAACATAGAACAAGTCACAACAGTAATTGATAGTAACACAAATATCAGAGAACCAAATTAACATTAACAAGAGTACTCACCAAAGCTGGCCACGAAAGTTGACTCCGGGGCTTGAAAGGGTCTTGTCGATCGCCCCACACAAGAGTATGTTCAACCAAAAACACTTGGAAAGCCTCGTGCACTTTAATCCACTCTCGCTTTTGCCAGTCGCAATCATCAAATTCCACCAGAACCTGGAGAAATAAAAAGAGTTTATAAATACGACTAACCGGATCCGCAGTGCCTCAATAGCAAAAAAAGAAAAAGACGACATAAAACTGACAATATCGATCTCTCTTTCACAAGACCCAAGGAAGGAGGGCGGGTCATGGATGCTGTGGGGGGTTGGGGGGAGCGAGAAATGTTAAAGTTATGTATTCACCGTCACTTAGATAATAATGTTCCAGACAACAACCATCAGCTAGCTGCAGTCAGTCACTCAGCCAGCTAGTGGATCAGCCTCTAAACACTGCTAGGAGGAAGGTGAAGGTCGTGGGCTATTAATACAAGCAAAAGACTGCCACAGCCTGCTCTGTGAACAGGGATAGAGTAGAGATCTAGAGAGAGAGTGATGGCAAGATGATGTGCATTGCCTGGGAACATGATATCTCGACATTAGTCAGAGCAGTCTTATCTACACCGATAACTCCCGCCCCCCCTGTCTCTCCCTACACACACACACTTCAGCAGACATTCTCTAGGCGTGGATGTTACATTACACTAGCCACAGAATACAGGGGGGTATTAATGACTCAACATCTAAACGGAATCTTAAGAGTTTATTTTTGGCATGTAAAGCGAGTATGTTACTGTTAGCAAACATGCTAATAGTTACTTGGTAAAATATTAAACATGGGTGTATTTTCTCTGGGGTTTTATCATTACGTAGACCACCAACCTGATGATCCACGTAAACATTGCAAAATTGTGTAGTACAGTACTAAAGTTTTTTTGATTGTATTAATGCTTCATGTCGCACCGGGAATATTTCACCCAAATAATAATCTGAGCACCGGGAATATTTCACCCATAGGCGACTACCAGTTTTCTGTCACAGTAGAATATCAAACTGTGCATAATTGACAAAAAATATTCAACAGACAACTATACAGAAAGCATGTGGTGTGTAAATTATCTGAGCAGTAATTAAACATTAGAAATACAAATATACCTGTTGCATGTTCTATAAAAGCTATAAAAATAAATCTGGTAAGCAACGGAAATTTTATGAAATTGAATACAAACATGCAAAAATGTGTACAGCAATGTAATTAATTACACACTAAAATTAATAAATACTAACATAATTTTCACAATGATGACATATAAATTTTAAGATGGGTTTCAAAACAGAGTAAATGAACAAAAATATCTAGCTATTTTCCCAATGTACTTTTAATTTGTTTTCAAGATTTCGATAATAATAGTAACAATAATTTATGATTCTGTGTTAATAGCTCATTACTGTTATGTGATCCACAGTTTTACACAGCAAAATATTTCATTAAAAGGGCTGCAAAAATAGTGAGAAATAAGTGTGAAGGCCTATCATACTGAACTTTACACAAATAATAATAAAAAAAATAGCTGCAGAAATGTTAAATAAAGTATGCTTGTTCTACTAAACAACACTCGTGATTAGTCCTACATTCAATAATGCTCTTGGGAAGCCGCTCTGTATGTACTACAAGGCGATCACTATTGTGACTCAGGTGAGGCAACTCCTGTTCTGATGATGAAGACACAGAACTCACAATAATAATGCGGTGTAGTCCATAGTTCATGCATAAACAGCTACTGGAATAGGCAAATCACTACAGCTGTTACTGAATTAAAATCACTAGCTATGTAGTTATGTTTCATATAGTTTGTATATCTGAACTTACAGACAAACAGTAGGAATCATTTTACGCTCTGACAATTTTCATCAAAATACACAGCAACCATCTGTTGCTGCTTCATGCATACTAGAACAAATATACTCGGTACTAATCATCAACATTATCAAAGCATTCCTTGATCCCCTATTCCCATGATACATGTACATGTATTTGTAAATCACCATGGAAAAAACATCAAGATGACATCACTTTCTAAGGCACATGACAGCTGGTATGATTTTATCATAATCATGTAATTTATTTGCATCGATATTTCAAATTGTTTAAGACGAATTCAGTGCCGACAGAAACCTGAAAATCTCCATGAAATTTACATTCATACTCGAAAATAAAAACAAAACATAAGTTAACTTGTTAATTATCCAACTGAAAGTGAAACGTGTATATCTTAATAATTCAGAAGCCTCCAACTACCACCTACAATTTCGGAGCCGATCGTTCCATCTCCATTAGACGCCTATTTATAGTGTTCATGTCCTAAGCGTACCGTTGTGTATTTGTAATGCAATGGCCGGTACTAGTAGGAGGCTTGGCATGAAATTTCACAACATGCAATGCAATTTATCATCGAGAGGTAAATGCAGCACCCTTGACTGAAAGTAAAATGCTCTACAGCACACAATGTGGCCTCTGAACGACTCTGAAAAGTGTAATGTCTTTCCACTACTCCTCTCCACATTAAATGGACTATTCATGCAGTTTGAAGCAATGTTCGCAGGAGGTCCCCTTCCCATTTTCCATGGTTGTTGGATCGATGGTCTCCAGCAAAACCCGTTTTCATCATATTGATCACGGAGAGGCAGACAGGCATATAACCTGGGAATACTTTATTTTTGGGACACGGAGTAAGCAACATGGCTAGCTAGACTCCTGAAAGGACCTAAAAGTACATTCCAAAACGTACATATCAACGGATGATTTCCTTTGGTGTTCTTTCAACAATTGAATGCCAAAATACTATTACTTTTGTTTATAAATATTTAGACAGATATCAGCTGTTGGTGTTTGGTCTAGGCACATTGAAATATCAAATAGGGTATATTTGGATTTGGTTAGAATTGTGGGATTAGTTCTAACATCTAACATCGTCAATATTTAACCTGATTTACTTCTATGATGATAAGCTTTAGTAAGTTTGTAGTCTTGGTCAGTGCAACAGTTCAACAGATAACCATATGTTGGGAAACTCAGGGGGGAAGATACTTTCCACAAGATTAGATTACAATGCGGCCTGTAAACCCATTCCTGTGTGTGCATTGCTCTGAACGAATCTATTCAAACACCTAGAATTTTATGTATGATACATCCGTTTCTGGATACCCTGTTTCTACAGTATTCTAATCTATAATTTAAAAAAACACAAATTTTTAATTTTTTTATTTGGGCATCCACACGATCAAGCCATCAACAGTTAGTTGGAATTGGAAACTAAAGACGCAACAGTACACCCCTAGTGATGTCTGTTCTGCACATCCTCAAGATGGTTTGATGAACCTCCAAGATAGCAGGATCTGCCAGACAGAAAAGTATACATTTGTCAAGTACCTCTGCAGGGAATTATTAACCGAACATCACTTCACATCATAAGATAGCATGCCCACGAGCGTGGGAAACACAGAAATGGGGGATGGGTGGATGGGAGGAGAATATGTTGCTGCATCCAAAAATAACCGCTAAATAGCATTCCACTGAATTTTCTGGCAGCAGTACCCAAGGTGAAACACATGTTGAAGAATACGTTTTTCTATAAGAAGCCTTGGTCAGCAACATAAACAGATCAAATTACTGTACCACTACGGCATAATTATCCACAGGAAATACATATTAATAATTTTCTATTGGAATATGATGTCCTGTAAATTTAAAAACACTAAGATTTTGTTATTATTCATGTTGGCATTCCTGGAAATGAACCAATATACCGTACCTATATTAATATTGTGGAAATATATTTCATTGCATAAATGCCAGTGATAAGATCACTACTTGGAAGTAGTCTGCTTCTTAGGTTTGGTTGTGTAGGTGAACATAGACCGGTGACCTTTCATTCATTGCTCATGTTACTAGAAAACCATACCAGCCTGTGTTTCAAACGGATTTGATAACTTCCTTCCAGTCTGACTCTAACAGACTGACTTCCAGATCAGGGTTCAATAATAAACACGATCTAACGCAACAGAAATGCACTTCATTATAAATGCTGACTTACATTTTGAAAGACGTAGTGAACAATTGAAAGAACATTTTTCTTTTCTTACAAAAACAAACATCTGTATTTATGAAGAACGTCTTGTTAATATTAATTCTGCATGGATGTGGCTAAAAATAAAACATATTTGGGTCAACATAGCAGTGAAGCATTTCCATAGTAAATTTCCCGATAATTTGATACACACTAAGGTCGCAGTGGTAGCCATATTAATCCATCATCAAGTAGATGGAGATAGACAGTGCTGTGTGAATCCTTTTCTATCATTACAAATTTGACTTCGGAGGACCTTCCCTAACGAGCAGTGTTGTCAAGTAATGGGGGTGGGTGGTTGTGGTTGTGGTGGTTGTGGTGGTGGTGGTGGTGGAGAGTTGGCCACGGTTCAATAATTCTCAGATTGGCATGCTGTTAGGGGTTCATCATTCTTGGTTTGGCATGTTGTTGGCTGGGGTCTCCCACGTTTTTGTAATCTACAGCAGGCAAATCAGGTTTACTGTTTGAATAACTGCAGGAAAGCCCATCAATGTTATACGCAGATGTTGCATCATGTTAGTAGTGGTGGTTGGATACTGTGTCATGTGATGTAAAATTGAGAACATATCCTCAAGGCATATAGAGGAATGTGAAATATGTCAAGACTGGTGATTTTGTATCTCACTAATGGTATTCAATGACATGGATTTCCAAAGTTATTCGTATCCAGTGGTATAGCTGAAAATGTGGAAAACTATTGTGGACATTTTATATTTAATATTCATAACTGCATGTATATAAATATAAAAGAAATAAATGCATGGTAAACAAAGCTAAGTAGTCTAGGTATAATGCTAAAATATAAATATTTTAAAGTGTATTTTACTTTAATTTTCCATTGAATAACTTAAATGTCTGCTAACTAGTAAAATTCATTGAAATTGTCAATTGAATACTTTTTAAATCTTTCTCTATTTGGCTAAATTAATTTTAAAAAAAAGTCTATGACCTTTTTGGTACACGTAACACTTCTGTAATAAGGAAGTAGGAAGGACATACACAACAATACTTTGCTGGGCATCCAAAAGTAAAAATATATTGTAAACGTGCAGAAATATCAGTCACACTACAGCCAGCGAAAAGCTAAAGTACGTCAACATATTCAAAAGCTGTCACCAGTAACTACCAATAATATATTATCCATTTCATCCGAGTAATGAAGTTGACCACATACAGCTGTTGCGAGCCATCCTGTCATTGAAGAGCCAAGGTCAAAGCCCAGGTGATTCTTCGCTAATTGGATAATGGAAAAGCCTCTGAATATCGGGTGAATATCACATCGAAATCAGAGGTTAATGAACTGCACCGGTGATTGACAGTCTGACAGACCACAGGCACAAATACAATGAGGAAAAAAAAGACGAAATGAAATGAAAGCCTTTTTCATTCTTCATCCAGTCGTAGAGCAAGAAAGCGCGTCCCAAGGCCATATATGACCAAAGGACATTGTATGGAAAGGATAAAATACTAATGCCCTCTTGCTACGAACACATGGATCATTTAATCAATTGATGTAAATTTGATGACCGCTGATCGCCCATTAACCGTGTAGAATTCCACACATGGTCATCACGTTTTTGTGTAGAGTACTGGACAGACAGCATACCTTCTGACCAATGAACTCTGCACCGTCAAACATAAACACAAAACTTTTGGCCCAAGATAAATAAGGCTGGATGGTAGACATGGCACAAATGGAGGGAGGAAAATAGGGAAGGAATGTTAATGCAATTTTGACTATGTGGAAGGCGTTCCATTCAAGGAACAGGGTCTAGTGTTTACCTAGAACAAGTGGGAACCCCTGATCTACATGGCAGGGCAACTGCAGATGGTCTGAACTTCCAATTGGGCAAACCCTGTATGGGCAAGTGAAGGTGGCTCTTCGGAACACAGACCTCTAGCCAGGTGTAAGTGAGATGTTTACAACATACCTACTACCACGGGTCTGAAGAATGCGCTTTTGAATGCCTTCCTTTCAACACGCTGAGTCTGGCAAGCAGCTTCTACAGCACTTTACTGCTATGTTTATTAACAGTGGCTGGGCACCAATGGTAAACATTTAAATTAGCAAGACATGACAATGGAAGATAAAGGTTTTAAGTAGAGTGCAACTTGCCTCCAGTTGGTCGATAGATAAACCTGCGAGTGACAAAGGATTGGGAAATGTAGGTCACCATTTCTGATACGTTTGTTTAATGGAGAAGTACGATGAACTAGCCAATATGGTAGATATTGCTGAATAACATTTTCTGGATAATAAAGTAATGATAATTGAGTAGAAGAGTATCCTAACATGTTAATCGACTGCCGATCATAGATGACCATCAACAATGGTTTAACATTAAGTTACGGCAAAAGGCAGTGAAGTCTAAAATTAAGGTCTAGATTGTGTGAGAAAAGCAATTATCTCTCAGCAAATTGTTGACGATAAGAAGAAATCACGCAACAATTAGGTGTTCTAGGTGCAATAGGAAGCCATACAAACAATAGCTGGTGTAGATGAACCAAAGATAACAAAAGAACAATATGCATGTCTGTGCCACATAGAACATTACACCAGTATATCTTCCCAGCCTATTGGAACAGACCTCCTTTGTGGACAAAATATACCAGGCAGGATTCAAAGTGAAAAACTTGAGCTTTATAGTCAGCCGGTTTATCGACTGCCTGGAAGTGTCATGAACAGTGTTTGAAGCTTACCACAAATATTACATCAGTAAATCATGTTAATGGTGACGTTAACTTATTAACGCAACATTTCATGCGAATCATACCATGCACCGAGCCAGAGAAATCTGAAACTTGGGTAGCCTGCAAGATTTTACAAAAAAAAAAACATCTAACAAATATCAAACACTTCAAAATCTGCATCGTCAGCGAGCCGCATCACCTTTTGTACAAAGTCTGTCTCTGTGTTAACCTTCTCCAAAATGGCAATTGTGCAAAACCAGCTGCTGTGCCTAAGTAAACATGAGTCTTGTTCTATGGTGCATGCATGTTGTTGATATAATTAGCCCAGGTCTTGATTATTGGTTATTCATCTAATTAGCCGAGGTAATTAGAAACCTGCTGGAGATTGAGGCCGTTCCCTTGATCATTTAAATAGCGGACATTCAGCCGCCATATGAAATTCAGAATATACAATTAACTTAATAATAGAACTTGAAACTAACAAGGGGTTTGTATAGACGTCGTAGAATAGAATAAGCAACAGAATGTACGTAATTGGACTCGTAGCAGAATATATACTTGAACGATGTCCTCCCACTTTCCCTATCTGAGGTGCTGAGGCATTCCCATTTTTCCGACCTGCTCGTATTCTGGTAGGTGGCAGCATTAATCACCCTAATCACTACCAAGTTCGGAAATGTTTTGAGGGTCCGTTTGGAGATGGTTAGCAGTGTTTGCATTTAACACTTGCCCATTTCTCCCAATGCTAGAGTAGAGGTATCCTAAAGTCAAGTAGAAATTCACAACATTTGGCGAGTACGTTTCAAAGTTAGTTCCTATCACTGCGTTAGTGACATTTTTGTGGGTTGA
This sequence comes from Lepetodrilus pustulosus, assembly GCA_032355345.1. Classification (NCBI taxonomy): domain Eukaryota; kingdom Metazoa; phylum Mollusca; class Gastropoda; order Lepetellida; family Lepetodrilidae; genus Lepetodrilus; species Lepetodrilus pustulosus. The sequence goes on along the minus strand of JAULBP010116208.1, from coordinate 504 downwards.
CTTGAGATGTTGATATGGAAATGCTAAGAGATACTAAATTCAGTAGTTGTTCGTACATTATTTAGAAATTGTTCAGAGTTGATATGGAAATGTGAAATATGGGTCATTGTATGTGAGGGTCAATGTATGTTTTCGTGGTGTTACTTGAGAAGTTGGTAAAGAAACATGAAGATCTAGCGAGAATAAATCAGGTAGTTCATCAAACAAGCCACTGCTATATACAAATCATAATTGTTGTACACACGTATTAAGCATAAAAATTAATTCTGCAATATTATTCATTAATTGAGTGGGACTGCAATCAAAAACATGACATAAGTGTGTTACCTAGGGTGTTTTTATAATAGGGTGATATACAAATTGTGTATGTACAGTGTCCCCTCTATATAAGGCTGTATTTGGGGTCCATGATATACCCCCAGCCTTATAGTACCAACCTTATATAATAGTGCAGGTAAATAACAAAAAATAAAAATGGGGTCCACATCTGACCCAGCCTTATAT
>JAULBP010116097.1:0-17699 GCA_032355345.1 Lepetodrilus pustulosus | reverse complement strand
GAATAGTTATTATGATTAGGCTTGTGGGTAGAGTCTTAATAGCTGATATGTGAAAAGGACAAGTTGGTGGCAGCCATTTTGAAAAACGGCGGAAATTGATATTTAGCATCGAGATCTGGTGGAGGATTTTTGGTATGTGTTTAAGTAGGTCTCAATAAACATAAAAAATTACAAACCATTTCTGTTCAAATTTGTTTTGGGTCAAACCCTATTTCTACTGGCCTATTCCTCCCCCACCCATCCCCAACACCCACCCCAGCCCTCCCCATCAACCATCCAACCCTCTAAAGAAAATAACAAAAATCAAACAAAAAAATAAACAATTGTCTTTTACAAAGAAACATTACATGGCCATGATGCCACCATTCAAAAAAGACTTTCAAGCAAAAGAGGAAAATAAAGCATTAATAATAAAAATTAATATAATACAACCAACAAATAAGGACTCAAATTACAAATCTTTTTAAGAATCTACAGGAACCATGGACAGGTTGTTGAATGTAAATAAAAAGATTGAACTAAGCTATAGATTTGGGTGTTTCAGCCACTAAACAGACCATAGTTGTGTCCATACTTCCACCGGTATCACCCATGGACTGGATATTCAAGAACAAAATTGTGCGAAGTAGAACTTGGTATCCATAAAACCAAAACGGTTTAAAGCTTGCATTAATTTTCTTGCATATTAGCTGCAATTTTCATGCATTTTTGTTTGTTTTGTTTTTGCAAGTTGTATATTAAAGTAATACATGTAATATTGAATGACATTTCATGCAGTAATGCCCACAGGTATTGGAAGTACGTACCTCTTTCTGAAAGCCTATGATCTCGAAGCATGCCTGAATGGCCTTGAACTTGACCCGGTTGACTGACAGGGATGAAATGTCTGGAGAGGCAGTTGTATATTCCTTAATGTAGCTGGAACACAAGAATGAAAGATCAGTTCCATTTCAAGATTGAAATGACTTGATTTGTCCTAATACTGTGATATTATACACATATAAGTACTCAGTTGTATTTTCAAATCCTATGTTTTGGTACGTACCTATAGACTTTGCTTCTTTTCAGATGGTATGGATCTGTGTCCATCGACAGAAGGCCATCATGAACGTAATAGAATATATGGAAATTCTGCTCTCCTCTGAAAGACAAGAATAGCATAATGTTCTAAGTTGCTGCATACAGTTTCTAGTACCCCGGTAAGTATTAATTAGTATAAAGTTTAAGGATAATTTGAGTACTCTAATGTAGCACACACGACATGGGTCAACTTGAATGGCTTTGAAAAGTACACATAAAGAAACATCTCACTTACTTTTGTTGATGAATGACTCGAGACTTCTCCAAGAGGTATTCAGTTATTTTGGCTGAGGATATAAAAATATAGTACATCTACCTTATATGTTTCTACCAGTGAAATAGTTTTATTACAAGCAAAATACATCATATGCCAGTGTAAATATCTTACTACAATTATACAACTGTAATGTTAAAAGCATCACACAACATATTCTGCCATTAACAATGCTTGCAACATAGCATTGATGCTACTGTAGCTTGGAAGCAAAAGAGACAGAGAAATTATTTTAAAGCAAATTTTATAGAACATGGACTCCTGGAACGACTATTCTAGTAGCTCTAAGACCATTCTGTGGAAGGAGACATGTGGCCTGAACTTAACAAAAAGGCTGTACTTTCATCCAAAAAAAATGGTCTGATGATAGCACAAAACAAAATAATCCTCAATTTATAGCCTGCACCAGTATGGCCATTTCACAAAACACCAGCTACGCCCCAAGATTACAAAACAATTATTTAGCAAAAACCCATGCTTAACTCCAGGTTTTGTTCATAAATCCCCATATGAAATTTGAGCTTGAGTATGAAATCGTACTCAAAACGTTTCGTAATCTAATGGCCAAGACTGTCAGGGCAGCCATCTTACCTCCTGTGACAGTTCCGTACGGGGTGAAGAACATCTCCAGATACTTCCCGAATCTGCTGGAGTTGTCGTTGATCACAGTCTTGGCATTGCCGAACGCCTCCATCAACGGATTCACTTGTAGGATCCTCTCCTCTAACGTCCGATTCGGAGCCTGCAAATAACAGATGACAATCAATTTCGTACATCCCCTTTCTCATGCGAACTCAGCACAATTTGACCAATGGTTACTTCAGGCTTGTGTCCATGCTAATGCTCACCTTGCCGAGCTGTGTGAGTTGCTGCACAAGGAGGTTGGCACTCTCTGTCTTCCCTGCCCCAGACTCTCCACTGATCACAATACACTGGGGAGGAAATAACCATACATGTAGTTATACACAATGGAAATTATCAGGAATGGTCACGTGGCTGGAATCGTCATTGATGACAGTCTTGACATAGCTAAATGCCCCCCTCAATAGGTTCATTTACAAATACATGCTGGCACAATGCTTTACCTGACAGAAGCGATACTACATGTAGTAGGTAATGGAAGTTTTGGAACTATCAATTCCTTTGGTCACACTTCCTATTCTCTGTGTGCAATGTTTCATCTGCTCTGCAGTCTTCAACACCTCTACTCTATGTCAAGTACCACTGAGTCTCCTAGTAGAGGTAGAGGGTCACCTGCACGTCACTCACCTGGTTGTGTTTATTATGCATCAACATCTGGAAGGATTGGTCGGCCACGGCGAAGATGTGTGGAGGCAGGCTCTCCTTGGCGGCATTGGTGTACTTTTTGGAATACTGGAACAACACGTCCGCTACATGTTTACCATCAACAACAATGTCCACACAACAACAAACCTCTTACTTTCAGATGTGGATGGGGAGTTGACCTCAGAATGTTTTAAGAAAAGATAGCATTGAAGCTGCACAGTTCCAACAGTAGTGGTCATATTGGCAGTTATTGTAAAAGACATTGAAGAAGTTTAAAATGTACCACTATAATTTGTATACATTTTAATATAAAAAAGCTAACAATCTCAAATGGCTGATCAAATACATTGAGAGCTGATGTCATCTGAACATACATCTGAATAAACTGACATCATCTGAGTATACTGATCTCAGCTAAATATACTGACCTCACCTCTGTATACTGACCTCATTTGAGTATACTGACCTCATTTATGTATACTGACCTCATCTGAGTATACTGACCTCATCTGAGCATCCTGACCTGAATATACTGACCTCACTTCTGTATACTGACCTCATCTGAGTATACTGACCTCATCTGAGTAGATGGTCATGAATGTGAAGGGGTTGACTGCCAGCAGGATGTCCCCGATGTAGGTGTAGATGTAGGACTGCTGGTATCGCATCTGTAGCTGCGAGACTATCACTTCCTGTATAGGATGTCAGGGCTACGTTTGAATAGGATACTAAATTCATTGTAAATTTAGAATATAGACCAGACTGGATTTTTCTATGAATATATAAAATATGTTTATAATTTCTGAGATATCTGTTCCCAAAAGTTAAATATTTAATTAGTAAATATTAATAAGATAAATTGTCTCAAAATCAAATGCATTTACGTTTGCAGGTTAACATAGTCTGTTACTATAATCATGCTGTTGTTGTAATCAAATTGGGTTGAAATAAGTAGTTTTATTTTTTTAATAGTGAAATACGAAAATGATATAGACTACATAATATAATAAGTTAATTCTTAAAAATAAATACATAGATTTCTTTTTAAATTCAGAGGCAGCTTTGACTTCCACACACCTCGTTGATTGTTTCCAAAGTGGCAAGGTCGTCCGCTGTGTGTACGACCTCACGACGAGTCTTGCGGCGAGACTTGAGTCGGCCATGTTTTGTTGTGATGTCAGGTTCGTGTATCGTCCTCTCCATTGTCGCTGTCAAATCTGTCAGCTTCTGCTTGAACTGAAACATTAGAGTGATCACGGTCAATGTAACCCAGTCTATTTCTTAATCCTAGTATATAATGTATGCATTATGTGTACTATGTGTCATCATCCTCAAGTTCCAGTCTCACTGAATACTATTTCATACACTACAGTTCTGACTGGTCAATACCCTTATAGAATCCTGATTGTAAATAGAATGTAATTGTGAATTGTGTATAAAACTGTCCTGAAATTATAGAATAATCTATGTATTTGGACAAGAGACATATTTCATCTTCAAGCATATGTTGTTGTGTCAGCAAAAGTATTAAGTGCTTTTTGATTGCATTTTGTTCATCTTGAACTAAGTAGACCAAAATAGTGTCAAGAGGTTCTAATTGTCCAGGGCTAAGGGTTAGGGCTGAAACGGGTACCCGGGTACTTGAGTACGGGTCAGGTACATGTTCTACTCCAGTAGTAAAATGATACTCGAGTACCCGAGAGTAACTAATGAACAATGGCAGACTACAGTCGATAGACTCTATCTACCCATTTCAAATTGTCGGAAGATAAGTTGAAAACTAAATGCAAACTGTGCTCTGTTTAGTTGTCCTTTAAAGACTATGAGGAACGATTATCAATGAAGATGCAGACGACACTTCTCGTCGAGTAATTCAACATGAGTACGGTACTCGAGTACCAAATTTCCTACCCGTTTCAGCCCTAGCAAAGGGTACATCTGGTAAGGATGCATTTGGGGACCTGGTTTTAGAGGATAATACAGTAAATAATTCTGTACACAGTAAGCTAAAGTGTCACATATCATCTGTTTCACACAGAAGTAAAATCAGGGCCGTAGTTAACTATTTTAACATAGGTGGGCAGTTGAATGGAAATTATAAAGTAATATTGCAATTGGGTAGTTGGGTAAAACAGCTATGGCACTGAACACATCATCTTGAAATACAATACCAGTATTTACCTTTGAGTTGTCTTCAGGTAATCTCTTAAGAAATGGATGATTAAGTAATTCCTCTGTAAATGGTCTCTCTTCAAAATCCTTTATCAGACTTCTGCAACAGGATAATTCCACATTGATAATCCCAAATTTAAAAAGAATATTTTGTATCCCAATTAGATTTCCTTTTTTTCCCTTTTCTTTTCTATTAAACTGTTGGTGCCAGCTGGTACTGATGACGAGGATGATAACTGCACTGTGGTAGTACTTCAGTGTTATATCACCCACACGGTAACCAGTGAATACTGATGCCAGATCTCTGGGGGCAGGTTCGAAATATGGACCGTTGGCGCCAAAGTCCAATGGTATAGCAATGGGCTACTGGTACCACCAGCCCTCCAACATACACACCACCAGCCCTCCAACATACACACCACCAGCCCTCCAACATACACACCACCAGCCCTCCAACATACAGAGTAAATCACTGTAGCTGTGCGAGTATATAATGCTCTTCCTGGTCTCGGTCAGTTGAGTTGCTCCTTTTGCTAAGTCAGTACAGTGCTGGATTCACAATCCCAGCAACCTGGGTTCGAATTCCAAGGATCGGTATGATCCTGTTTGACATTGTTACATAAACATACAAGACATGATAAATTTGATATTAGTAGAAATTAATAGATATATTTCTTCTCACTACCTTTTGACGAAGTCCTTGAAGTTGTCCGACCAAACATCTGGCTGTCTGAAAGTTGGTGGTGGGGATCTGTGCCGAAACAAAATGGCCGACACTACATACAGGAAGTACTAGTATAATCGCCATGCATTGAAACCCTTCTCACAAAATTAGAACACGTACATTAATACATTTCTTTGCAACCAAAGACTTGTTAAAAAGATAACTTACCCAGTCCTGACATATTTGTCTATTAGTATTTCTCTGCTTGTGGAAAGACGTAAAACAAAGCATTCAAACAACTACAGTATCCTTTTGATGTGTAATAAAACGTTCATACTAGTTTCATGTGTAATAGAGCTCTCTATGTCTACCTGACTTGTCAATTATTTGTTCCTAATATACAACACAGTCTGCCTGTAGACGTAGAATAATTTATCACGTGCCTATCTCAATTGACATCATGACCTCCATTGAACATATATTTACAATGTACCCCACTGCCAATAACTTAGATAAAGAAAGAATTTTTTTTTTTTGTCCTAGCCAGTTATTTCAAGTTGTGTCATAACATTATGATAAGTTGTTTGAAGCAGAACTCAATCACATCGTCCAATGAGTTTCTAGATTCCAGTCACATGGAACACATCTGCATATTCATTGCATGTGCAATCTGAGAAGGATATCAATTACAGAATACGTCAGTAACACGACTTAGGTCCAAAATTGGGTTGAACTTCCTTGTATTTAGTTATTGTTGTGCGTGTAGATAAATATCTAATATAAGATGTACTATGAAATGATAATGAAGTTAATTTTATTTCATTAAAATATATCAGCACAGTTGTCATCTATTGTATCAAATCAGTGACAGTATACAGACTGTATTTGATCGCTGATCCATTATATAATGTTTATGAACAAAATCAGTTCATGTTGATAATCATCAAAATAAATAACGCTAGCTTTGAGTACTTGTTTCTAAATTATTCTAATCAAGATATATACCGGTAAATGCATTAATAAAAATTATTAAAAAGACTAAGACCCTATATAAAACATCCAATGAAATTTAATACTGATTTTCAAATTTGAATTTGCTTCACTACTGACACAATATTTATCAAATATCAAACTATAATTAATATCCATTTTCATATATTTCTAATTCTACACAGTCACCAGTGTCCTTATAATGAAACATGCAGCTACATACAATTGTTCAGAATAACTACCACCTGAAAAGACGGTTAAACAATAAAGCTAATTTAACATGGCATACGTATTTATCCAGTCATAAGACGAGAACATAAAGCCTACAATAAGAAGCGTGCTCTGACAGTAAGGTCTCATGCAATCACCTGGCAATCTTGCAGGGTTATAAGCTCCAGTATCAGACTACCAGGAAGTGATTCATAAAATCAATGCCAGAACTCCAGGGGCCTTCCTGTGGACAATCTTATCTCAGGTTTGAAATCTGTGAACTTTGACCGCTAATAAATGTAATAAACGTGATATCACGCCCCCTTTTTGTTTGTTTTAACTTTTCCATAACCTCTTGAAAATAAGACAATGGATATCTCAGTTATTGTTAGTTGTCTCGGGCCAAGTCATAACTGTACATGGTGCTATATATTATCTGGGAGACATGCTCAGATAGTCATCAAGTTGACTTTTCATGGATCCAGGAAGTTTTGAATAAATATTCTTTAACACAAATTATTTTATCTGGTGTATGCATAGATATTGAACCATTTGCACTGCAAGTAGCTCAAAATTCCTCTATTTCCCCCTGCTGACCATAACATATTTTTTTACATATCCATCCATGTAATCATCCCGAGAATTTCTTTTCTGAAAACATTCGTATTTTTTCGACCTGAGAATTTCTTTTCTGAAAATATTCGTATTTTTTCGCTATACCATTTCTTTCTGACTATTGCCAAATCTTGTGAATCCATGACATCAGAAGTCAGAGGTCAATTTTTAGAAGAAATAACAAAGTTTGCTAATGAAGGCACTATAACTGTGAATTTTCAAATATTCCAATTACTGTAATTGTAGACTAAATAGTAAAACTTGTATGATGCAAATTATGGTGATGGCGAGTGATAGTGGTGGTTATGATAGCGATGTCGATAATAATGATGATGATGATAACAACAATTATGATGATAATGATGCTGGTGGTGATAATGATGATGATGATGAATATGATGATGCATAATAACCATTATTAAAACAAAAAAGAAATACTTAAAATATATACAAAATACATTTGTCAACAGCATATGTTCATAGATACATGCAAATAAATAGCCAATCCATAGTATAGAGCCTATAGTATAGTGTAAATGATTCCTCAAGCAATCCACATGCACCAATTTCATAATCATAATCTAGATTTTAATGTTCATTAACATTCAATTGGATGAGTTGACAACATATTTAACCCTCTCCCTGCTGGAGGCAACTGGAGATGCTCTAAAGAGCAGTGTATGTGCCTAATTCAGCAGGAAGAGGGTTAAACCAACAAATACTGACATCTATTTTCCTAACTAGTACAGCTTTCGGTACCAAGTATATTAAAATATTGATCCCTTTTGAATAGGATCTTGTGACTGTAAGTGTTTGAATGTAGCAACTTTTACAACGCAGTATGAACACCCATCCTACATGAGTCTAATATATCAGGACTACTTTGTAGTATTTGTTGAATATGAAAGCATATAATAATAATAGCAACCTCACTCATTATAAATTGATGGCTTTATGTAACTGAAAGATATACATGTAACATTAATCCATCTGTATTCATTAATTCCATGTTCTATTGTATCAAGAGTAACAAAATCTATGGTATTACTGATAACTCATTTATTAATAATATATAATAACATATCAAGCCATTAAAACGTTATTGTTTCTCAGACACAGATACCATTTAAAACAAAAATGCCTTCAACTGCATGTTTATTTCCAATAAAAATAAAATAATATAAGGCCTGCTCACTTGAAGTTAAGAAAGAAACTGTCTGAGAAACTAATAAATAATTTTATTGCATTGTATCATCTGACTTTGTACATGGAACTGCCCATCTGATCTCTCAAAGGTATATTACAATTACAAGAATTGATGTTGTCTGATTTTGATGCTAATATAAGACATCAATAATACAACTAATAGTTCAGCTAGTCAAACACTGGTCGTTGATGACATGCAATTAACTAGTTTGACTAAAAAACTATTACTTATTAATTAACCATCAATTCAACAAAGCTGAATCTTTTTGGAACAAAAAAATGGATATTTCTATCACCAATGTCAATACCTATCCTAGTCTTGTGTCATTTTACCCAGTAGTTCCATCACAAGAATAAAGCTTCAAATGGACAAATCTCTTACCTGGCTATCTTGAACAATGCTCTTCGGGGGTCGATCTCTGCCAGAGGTGGCGCCCCATCAGCGAGTTCTATTGCAGTTATACCCAGCGACCAAATATCACATCGGATGTCATAGGAATACTCTATCTGCTGTTCACAAGCTATAACCTGGAAAAAAAGAATAATTGCTTCATTATAAACTGTGTAGCTAGATGTACAATATATAACTTGGTATGCTTAAACAATATACAGTGCCACCTCGATATACCACAGTTCGATGCACTGCAGATTCAGATATAAGGCGAGGATCCCATTTTTATTTTTGTTATTTACCTGTACTATTGTATAAGGCGGGTACTATAATGAGGGGGGTATGTCATGAACCCCAACTTCAGCTTTATATCGAGGGGACACTGTATATGGAGTTTTAAATTTTCACAATAATAAAAGTCCAAAAGATTTTGAGGTGTCCTATGCCTGTGGGTTGAAAATTAAGTAGATTGTTGGATTAAGAAAAATAATCCTCATTTAATCAATTAGGATCAACAAGGTGTCCTGAAATTTGGTCGAATTCCCAATTGGTCGAAGAGTGAATTTATTGGGGGAAAAAATATGTTCAGCAATAAGTTTTGTCAACCTACTAAAATAATCCTTGACATGTTCAGGTGCTATCAGAACTCAAGGACTTCCTGGGGAAGTTTAAAAATATCTCTGGGTGAAGTGTAAAAATAGCTGATATTAGCATGTTTGTGGCACCTATAATGCCTAACAACTACCAATGCTTTCCAAACCCTAAGCTGTATTAACAAGCCCTTAAACCGCGTGTAAATATAAAATTAAAAAAAGGGTTAGACCAAATGGTACTTTAGGCAGATAACATTAACTATAAGCCTGGCCCAAGATGATATAGGTTGTCTATATACATTCTTGAGAATGTCACACATCAAACTGAATACGGTAATGATAAATGAATGAGAACCATGAGGACATTTATGGCAGACATGAACATGTTGAGAGTAACCTGTTCAAACATATATTATAATACTTTGTATCAGCAGCATAATTATTTTTAGGTAATTCGTGGTCCATAATAAGAAAATCCCTTGAATATTTTTGGGTATATGGTATTTATCTCAGTTACAAGTGAGTGAGTGTGTTATTGTTTTACGTCACAGTGGCAATATTTCACACATAAGTGATGATTTCTCAGACACAATTACCTTCTCGACACTATCTACAAAATAACCTAAATTATGTTATAAAACTTTTGCAAATTCAGGAAAAAAGGTCAAATAATTCTTCAAGTACAGTGTCAACTCGATATACCGTAGTGCTGAAGTTGGGGTCCATGACATACATTGTAAAATTAATAAAATACATGTAGTTTTATTTCTTATTTGTTAGCCAATTTGGAACAAAATCTCTGAATGAGCAACTAAAAGAATGTACATGCTGCTTACAATTTGACAAATTAATGAGTGACCTATTTGTAATGGTAACAGATACTTGTAATAGCATATACCTTCAGAAAAGTTTCTCTGCATAACTTAAGCATTCCCTACAACTCGGAGATATATAACACTATCAGGAAAGCTATGATAACTGCCAAGAATTTGACAAGTAGCAGAAAACTTGTCCACAGATATTTTGGTTCGACAAGTTCTGCCAGCAGGAAAGCAATCATCAGATAGCAAATTAACTATTGATCATCCCCATGTTGTTTTTCCCTACTAGAATGCAGAACATAATTACCATACACAGATAACTCGCATAGCGCGGTGCATATTCACCTGGGTTTTCTTTCACGAAGCTCTCTAAGAGACCATCGTGCTCTTTGCCGATAGCTAATGCACTGCAAGGAGAGCGCTATGGTCTCATAGTGGGTAAGACAGCTTTGTGAAAGGATACCAGGGTATTGTATCTCAAAGCTTTCTTATCCGCTATGAGACCATAGCACTCATACGTGCACTGTTGCCATGTATAGCAGAGCGCTACGACAGCTTCGTGAAACTATACCCAGACACAGACTGCAGACTTAGCGATCGTACTTACCTCGGGGGCCATCCAGTATGGAGTGCCCACGTGGGTTTTTCTCCTTCCCTGAGGACCATCAAGATGTCCAGACACCCCTGTAAGGGAAATTGATGACTGACTTTTATATGCAGGACTCGACAATTGAAATAGCCCAGATGGCAAGTAGATTCATGTACGACAAGATAGATCAAGTGCCTCAAAAAGTTAATATAGAGCCCTGAGATGTCATCGTAAAAATCAATATGTCCATGAAAAAAAGGACATACATTTCAACATTCCTTTTAGAACCAACAAAATGTAAAGTGTAGCCTATATACTAGAAGCGAGAGAAACATCATACAAGTAGATCAAATATCTATAGTCTGATATTTATTTGTATCTCTAGCATTCTGCTCATGTCTACATCGACTTCAAATTTATTCATTATTTAAACATTCACTTGTTTGTATTGGCATAAACCATGAAATGTCCCATTTTGTTAAACAATGATGTATAATAAATTCACTTGTAGAACTGTTCTCATGTGAACATTGATCATGATAGCAGAATATATTTTGAAATCTAGCTATTTTCTTGTAAGGCTATAGTAATATTATAATTAGAAAAATATTGATTTACAAATAACAAAGACAACCATAAATTATTACTACAAAACAAAATAATCATGAAAATATTCTCACCAAAGTCAACCAGCTTTATCTCCCCTGTTTCTGTGATGAGTATATTGTGACCTTTGATGTCTCGATGCATCACCTTGTTGGTATGGAGGTGATGTAGAGCCTGCAGCAAGCAAATTGTAAGAACACAAACCCAAGAATGTTTCAGAAAATTGATCAGGATCAGTCTAAAATGAATACCTGCTACTAACCGAGTCAAGATGTTTACTAGTAAGTAAGCTAGGTGCAGACAAAGTTTCCAATTCCACGGAAACTTTGCACCCCTACAGGAGAGGTAACATGCTATTAATGTACAGGGAGTAATCAGTCTAATAGTGCTACAATTGATCGGTATAAAAGAACCCTGAGAAATAGGTCGACACATTAGCTCTGGTCTGCATTTCATGAAAGGTCCCTACATGTTCTCATGGCTTAAATCATAGCAGGAAATTCCATAAACCTCAATTTACACCAGACTGCAAGTACAGTCAGAAACTGTTACACCGGACACTTCCAGTTTTGTTAAAATCTGACTGGTAAGCGAAACAACCAGATTATCAGATCAATCACTCATCAAGTTAATGTACATAGTGAGAAATCTGTAATGATTAAAAGTTGGCCGGGAAGCAAAACCGGTACAATGGAGATCGTTATAACGGGGTCTGAGTGTATGACACTTTTGTGAAACGCAGGCCTGAATTTAAATCTATTTGATAGCAAATTAAAGCATTTGATAGGAAATGAATGGCATTAGGTCCAACCATAGAATGGGCTTAAATCCACAGCATACACCATGCCAGATGGCCATTCTCTCAGTAATTGGTTCAGTATTACATGGACCGTGACACCAACATAATCTTGAAACTTACCTTGAGTGTTTCCTTCAGGATGTGTGCAATAAGATCTTCTTCCAACTGTTTACCTTTCTTTATCAAGGCCCGACTCAAATCAGTCACAGTTCCTCTGTTACACATCTGAAAAGAATCATCAAAAATCAGCTTGAGTTAATATCAACAATGTGAAGTCTGGTAGTATGAAGTTCTGCAATCTACAACAATGCCATCAAAATACCCAAATATCTGACATGAGACATTTTGTTTTTTAATTTAAAGTAAATTGCCTAACATTTAGTTGACAAGGACTAGTGCCAAATATTAACAAAGTGAACAGGAAACCATCTTCAAAAAATACATACCTGTAGCTTTCGGTGATATTGTTTTTAATTACCCTAAGCATCTTTGGCAAAACACAATCATAATTTGAAAAACAAATAAATAAATAATTTTGACAAAGATCAACCAACCAAACATAAACAAAAACAATAACAGAAAGCATAGAAAGACTATACAGCATTCTATACAGACCTCCATGATCAGCCATATCTGGTCCTCAGCACTGGGGTCCCGTCTGAGGTACATCCCATGGAAGGTGGGGATGTTGGGATGACTACTGAGGTCCCTGAGGACCACGTACTCCTCCTCCACCTCCTCAATGACCTCGTGGATCGACTCCATCACCTTGGCAGCAACGTGGGCACCTGCCATCAACATGCACCAAATAACAGTCTGTCCTTTAGGACTGGAGAGAAGGGAACATGGGCAGTCCTGTCTGAACTGGCATAGATCTTAGGTAACCTTCAAACCTTAGCAATGGTTTAGGCTACAGCTAAGGATTGAGTTAAGGTTATCTTAGAGTCATGTTGTTTCGTACAGGATGACCCTGGTTGTGAAGTCATCACCATAAACAGGGTTTTTACCAATAGATACTATTTCTTTAACAATGGTACATTAGGACTAAAGAAAATGGAAGCCGATTGTGAGATCATGTACTATTTATTGGTTCTACTCTGTGACAACAGTACGAGTTGATCTGTATGAGATTGAGTGAGTCTGTCTGAGACCAGTAGCAGCATCTTGTATGACAGACTACTACATCTACCACTGACCTGTCTTCTTGCTTTTGGCCATGTAGACCTCCCCGTAGGTTCCCTCGCCGATCAATTCCTCCAGCTCCCATTCCACTGTAGGATCTGGGAGCTCCGAGAAGTTGATGATCTGGCTGTATTGTGTGTACATCTTCAACATCACTGACCCTTCATAGCCTCCTGAAAACACAGACGTGACAGAGTCAACATGGTAACACCAAGAAAATACTATCATCACTCATAGGCAAGACATAGACAAGACAGCCTCCTGAAAACACAGAGTCAGCATGGAAACACCAAGGAATAAAGATCATCACTCATAGACAGGACAGTACCATAGCCTCCTGAAAACACAGAGTCAGCATGAAAACACCAAGGAATTAAGATCCTCACTCAGACAGGACTACTATAGCATCCCTAAAACACAATCAACATGCTAACACCAAGGAATAAAGATCACCACTCATACACAGGGCATTACTTGTTCGGATTTATTGGCTGAATTTCTGCCAAGAGCCATTTTCAAGATCATTTCACTCATATGACAGTTTACATGTTTTGAATGCACATGCCCTGTTTGTACTAGACCAGATTTCCATCAGTTGGCGCTAGCTTACAAAATACCAGAATATTACACTATAGGAGACCAATATCCAACTTAAGACACATTACTAACTGACTCCAAGTCAACAAGTCCTTGCTTTACCCCTTCAATGGTGAGAGTCAAGCAAAGGAACAAGTACCATCATTCAAAATCTTTTAGTATGATGCAGCTACGGCTCGACCTACTCCTCTCTAGACCGATGTCATAACCACTATGCCACAGAGGCAGTTTAACACCAAGGAATAAAGACCGTAACTCATAGACGGTACATCAGGGAATTATAGAATAGAATCAAGATTTTCTGTCGCAGAATGTGCATTAGTCTAAAAAATGGTATTGATTTTTCAAACAGTAGTGCAGTAAAGATCCGAGATATTCCGGGGAACAGCTGCTCGAGTCTATATTGGTTGGAATGAACTCCAATTCCACTGCAATAAATGTCAGATCAGAAATTAGAAATTGATAGATGCTGGATCCGCTGCATTCTGAAGTAAAAGTCAGATAAATCTACACACAATTGCCTCTGCAAGACCTGAGATATTCAGTGAAGGCTTATTGCCTTTGTCTTCAAGTTACTTCATTCCAATGGAATGGGGTTTTGTTTTTTTAGCAAGCTCATCAAAGTGTCACCAAAGACATAACCATAGTCCTATTAACCAAAACTGTATTGGCAACAGTAATTTGTTCCAATTCCAATAAAAGCTATATGAATTCAGCTTGAATAATGAATAAATCCAAATCAAGAATGGTGGCTGAATTGTTCACGATTTGGCAGATTTTACACCATTGTCTATACCAATATCACAGGAGTATGCTTATAGTTGGAGGATAACCTGTAGCAATTGTGTGTTACAGTAAGATCCAGTAGCCACGGCCAATACAGAAAATCTCCCAATGATAATGGTACA
Source organism: Lepetodrilus pustulosus (assembly GCA_032355345.1). NCBI lineage: Eukaryota > Metazoa > Mollusca > Gastropoda > Lepetellida > Lepetodrilidae > Lepetodrilus > Lepetodrilus pustulosus. The sequence continues at coordinate 2,715 of JAULBP010116097.1, read as the reverse complement.
GACATGCAAAGATGTACATTATTATTTCTTGTTCTATTTTCTCAATCTCTTTACTTCTCTCCCCATCTGTATCTTTTCTTCCTCTTGGAGCAGTTTTCACCTATCCTTTTCTTCTTGAATAAAATATGTTTAAACTAAACACAGACATTGCATCTTAACCATTCCTAGCATGTGAAACGTGTATCTAATATCCTTTCTAGATGGAAATGATTGCTTCAACATGGAAACCTTTGAATCTATTAAAAACAAAGTCACACAGGAAATATTCTATGATCCTGAAAAAAGTTGACTTCATCCTATGTTGACTGATGATATTTGATAAGCACTCACAGTTATCAATTTGTTTCAGCCGTGCCACGTTTAAGATGTAGGATTGCTGGAGGCCGTGCCCAATCACATCCAATTACTACACAGCCACAGCCACATGTATGAAATCAATAAAATATAACTCCTTCATTAACTCCTTCATGTGTTGGGATACCTCCAAGGCGGCCCTCCATGACAGTCAAGGTATCTTTTCACGCCGTTCCCCGTATCAACTGACAGACCATAGCGCACTGGAAAGTATTCATAGCAGGATACGGTATTAGATGTTCCTACTAGTCTTGGCCACAGGAGTTCCCCATTTAGTCTAGTTTGTAGAGCGTTGGACTTGCAATCCAGCAACTTGGGTTAAAATCGAAGGATCGGCAAATCCTGTGACATTTGTATTTTGTTCGCCGATTTGTACGAGAACACTATGATTGCTTACTGGGTATGAGACATTAATGAAAGGACACCCAGAACTCTTAATGCTATTTGGAAAACACAGATATTTGTTTATGGTGTATGTTTCACACGCGTGCCATACAATGTATATGGTTAACAAGAGATGTGATTGAATAAATGGAAGACACAAGGATGGAATTGATTTCAATAGGTTCAGAATTGATCCAGGTAGTTCCGGTGTGATAATTGCTGATTACCAGTATTAACCGACATAAACAGACACTTACATCCCAAAACAAACACCTCGTTATGCATGCTGTTGGCATTCAAACAAATTGAAAATTGATGATGTTCCAATATTCAAGCTGAAGGTAAATAAAGATTGTTCTTTTATTTCTTCATTAATGCACACAGGTTTGATGAACATGTAGATTAGGAATAATTCTCATGGTGGATGTGCATCGAGGGGTGAAATATAAATGTCACCTGTACTGTTGGAATTAGTCTCGGACAATTTTCTGAATGATAAGCTAGGGTGATGTCCACATGAATGCATTGATTATATAATTAAAACATTAGACAAATAATGAAGGAAAACAATTCACAATTATGGACGAAAGCCTTAAATGAGGAACAAATCTGATGCTATAACTGAAATGGAAATAATTAATTGAACATATATGTAGCGTGCCACCTCAACAGAATAGGGTATGTCTAAATCATGTACAATATTAACCTTCACTCTGCTGGAGTCAATCAGAGGTGCCAAATGTGTCATAGTGATTGTGATTAATCAAAAGATAAAAGGTGCAATAGACATAATGTAACATACACCCTGGGAAAATATGGTGGCTTGATAATGCATTTGGATAGTGCATTTAGTGAGAAAACAAAAAGCATTAGGTTTAAATTATGCCAAATGTCCTGTGAGAGATGGTAGACAGTCTGTACAGAAATGTTATGCACTTAATGGTAGGTTCTCCTCCACTAGAAGCAGGCCACTTATAACCATTGAAATACTGTGGAAAACTCTTTGACATTTGACAGTACATGGGTTAGCATGTAGAAATAATATAGAAAACTTTAAAACACTAATCCATTTAACAGCATAGCATGTTAACACACATTTAAAAACACACATATAATACATTTTTGATACTATTTGGGTTAACATGCATTTATTGTATAACGGTTAACCCACATTAAAAATAATATGGATTAACACGCATTTGACAGACTATGAGTTAACACACATACGAGAGAACATGGGTTAACAGATCTGGGAGTTCTCGCGGAAGATGAGTATTGATTATGTAACGAGGCAGTTCCCGCCAGTGATCTAATAATTGTTTACGCACTCCCTGCTGACTTTCGCTACTGAACCTCTACATACAAGCTATAAATGATGTGTCTGATATCAATAGCAGCACTATGTGTAGCTGCCCAGGCCACTTAATGCAGGTAACATATATACCATGACAGACCTTGCTTAATGTAGCTAACATATACTAGTATACCATGACGGACCTCGCTTAATGTAGGTAACACATATACCATGATGGACCTCGCTTAATGTAGCTAACATATATACCATGACGGACCTCACTTAATTTAGCTAACATATATACCATGACAGACCTCGCTTAATGTAGGTAACATATATACCATGACGGACCTCACTTAATGTAGGTAACATATATACCCTGACGGACCTCGCTTAATGTAGGTAAAATATATATCATGACGGACCTCGCTTAATGTAGGTAACATATATACCATGATAGACCTCACTTAATGTAAGTAACATATATACCATGATGGACCACATTTAATGCAGGTAACATATATACCATGACAGACCACACTTAATGCAGGTAACATATATACCATGACAGACCTCACTTAATGCAGGTAACATATATACCATGACAGACATCACTTAATGTAGGTAACATATATACCATGACAGACCTCACTTAAGGGAGGGAACATATATACCATGACAGA
>JAULBP010115986.1:0-17700 GCA_032355345.1 Lepetodrilus pustulosus | reverse complement strand
TAAATGACATCTTCTTTGTTGTACTTTTACATTTATGACAAGACACACAAACAAATTGGCAATTGTCTCTCCCCTGATTGGAGATTTACCATGGGCCCCCGTTTCCGACCTTTGTAATTCAGTAATTGTCTCACGGCTGAAAGCAAGTGGACGGTCATCTACTTTAATTACTGTTACGCAATCACTGGCAGACTTGGTGGCGCCTGGTTTCAATCTGACCAATGGCGGCGGGTGCTTAATAGCGAAGGCTCCACGTCACAAGCGGCGACATGAAATCATGAAAATGAGCTGTTATTAGCTGTTTTCAGAGGTAACTACAGGGCTTGCATGAAGTGTCATCGTGATGTTTGAAGCACCTCTGCGAAGATCCAAGGTAGGTTGTTAATAAAAAACTATAGGAAATGCAATTGAAATAGTTTAAAGGGATGTAATTTGACTCAGAAGTAGGGGACTTTTGCGGGCTTGGACCGACTTCTGTCAATCTTGCCGATTAGCATCGGTCCACGGGGCTTGGACCGACTTCTATCCGTGCTCCCCACTGATGATTGCCTTCAGTGTGTTGAGAGAGACCAACAGAATTGCCGGTTGTCTGGATCAAGGAATATGTGATATGTACGGATATTTGTATGTATTGATATTTGGACATTTTACATTTACACTGGAGTGAGTCCATGTTAACCGTCTGTCTGTCTGTCTGTCTGTCTGTAAGACGGGCAGGACCAGATCAGTGTCCTCACCACCAGGATCTGTGTAAGAAACAGGACTTGTATAAGTGCTAGTGTTGGCCGTGTTCCATGTATGACCAGCTGTGCTGTTAACCTTCTTCAGCCTGGAGGCAATTGGAGATGCCACACAGAATTAACCGTGATGCAACAAGTGGGTGTTAGATTAAACATAACTGAGAGAACAAGAAGTAATGTTCTGAACATGTATCAAGGATTGGAAGTTATTCCTGAAGACTTTGTGGTATGTCCTGGCTGACTGGATGTGTTTGTAACTGCGCAATCTCTCACCTGGTAGCACTCGCCATCATCTAAGCTCCTTACACTGCACTCCTCTCGGCGGTAAACAAAGATGGCCACCTCTTGTCATCAGGACACTCCTCGGCCTGAGGTATTCGCCACTGTCTGCCAATTGTTTCCACATTGTGTTTACTGGCATTCCTCTCTGTGCCTGTGTACAGATGTCCTGAAGACATGGCAGCTTCACATGTGCTGCTCATCACAGACAACAGGTAGAACACTGGAATGCCGGACAACAGGTAGAACATTGGAACGCTGTCTTACTACCAATTCATGGAATTGTTTCCTGGGGTAGTGGACACAAGAAGAAGAATAATATCAAATTAGTATGAAACATTTTTTTTTAAATTCCTTTTTTGAAAAAAAATATTTCTGTCAAGAAAGTGATGAAAAGAAATGATAAAATCCTCACTTTATTTGCAACATATATCACAGTCTACTCTGATGCTCAATTTAACATCCCTGTATCATTGTCCTGACTATCACATCTCAGCAACCAGTCTTCATAGGATGACACTTTGTTGTTGTAACTGTACCTCTGTCAGTTGCCGACACGGCTATATGATAGTTACTGATACAACTGATACTATGTGCAGCGAGATAGGTTCATGTAATGTGGGAAGTCCTACATTTGATTTTGAGTATGGCTGTGTGTATATTGAAAGAAATATTATAGGGACACCTTTGTGGAGAGTAAATCTCAAACTCATTGTTGGTTTGATATTTTCTCACAGAGATTGATTAGATAAGTCTGGCAGATAGATAGATAGGCATTGTTGGAGAGATCCGGCAGAGAGATTGACCCACTCCTGGGATAGGAAGTGATTTTCCTGCAGGTGTTTGCAGGTGTAGTCAGCTGACATCTAGTCGTGGTGAGTGTAGATGTGGGCCTGAAGGCGGTGAGTACAAGCCACCTCTGACAGAACCCGCCTCGCCTCCAGCGTCGGGGCAATGGGTACAGAATATCTTCTGTACACAATATTTGAATTACTGCCACAGGAATTCTGATGTGAAGACTCGAAATTGTACTGAAATCACTGAAAGCTAGTATACACTGCATGTGTGAAATTTGAAATGTTCCTGAAGAAATGATAAGAAAACACAAGTAAATCATTGCCAATTACATGGTCATAATATTTGTGACACTGTTGTCAGAGATATGTCAGATTATGTCAGATTTATGTAAGACCTGTCAGAGCCTGTTCAGAGCCTGTGAAATACTATGACAGATTTTATTGCTTTCTCATTTTAAGTTGGATTATCTTCATTATTAGCATCATGTGGAATCTTAAGCAATTAACAGTTTACATTAATTTGCTTAATTAGCAGAACTTTTCACACCCTTTAATAAATGATGAATGAATGTCTAGTGCTGATGCACACATCCGTTAGTGGTCATTACCACGAACATGACTTGACTTGGAAGTTTGCTTAATGCTAATACCAGATAACAGTACCAGTTAACAAATATCATTAAACAGTTTACAGATGATCATTAACTTTGTTTGCACTAAATTACAGATATCATCAAACAGTTTGCAAGTTTTAGGGTCTGTAGGGTTCACTTTGAACTAAACATCATTATTTAAGATGACTTGACTGATGTGAAGAATGACAAAGAAACATGATCAACATCCTCTAATGGAAAGCAGATATTTAATTAAATTAAATATTGATTCAGCACTCCTTTTAATCGAGTACGAAAATCAAACATCCAAATTAAAACTAAATTTTTAGCATATCTTTCAACTAGTATTAGATCTTTGCACATATTTTATTTGTTTCTGTGTATACATTTGCTGGGATCAGCATGGGGAATACCTGCTTCCTGTTTATGGCCTGACAACAGCAATGGAGGACGGAGTTAGCTGGAGTTATGTGCAGACATAAATATCCCAGCATTCCGATGTCCTGCTGTAGGTATGTACTCCTGACAGGAGACCTGGAGGGGCATGCAGTGTTTGAAGTCTCTTGTCACTCGACTGGCTCCCCCCCCCTTCCTTCAGACTCACATCCAGACTAAGATCCAGATTCGCATGCAGCTGGAACTCATCACATGGCAAGTGTATATGTAAGAAAAAGAGAAGTCTTGAGCATATTTAGATACAGGAATAATATTTGTACATGGACAATTTTCATTTACAGTCATGGACAATTATGGACATACTTGGCAGTGGATGAATTTTAATGTACATACTGGGTTTGCTGTGACAATATTTAATTGGACACAGGTCAATCTTTTTTTGGGTTTTATTTATTAAGAACAAACGAATACTATTAATTGATATTTACTTGGTCATGTCATGTTCCTTCCACAAATCTTGAAGTAGATCCTGTAATAGAATATGTCCACAAACAGGAGGACAGTATTCGTGGCAGTGTTTGAGTTCACCACCTCTACCACCACCACAACCACAACCACAACCACAACCACAACCACCACCACCACTATACATGTCTGGAGGACACGTGGTATGTGTGGATGTTGTGTTCTGATTGATGCTGGGATGTGATACATCTAGAATATTAATGGGCACTAGTAAAAACAGGCAATATAATTCACTAGATTAGAAAAAAAAATAGGGATTCCATCTGCAGACATGTTGCTTAGAGCGCCACAGCAAGGAGGACTCTGCCGGTCGTCGTGATGCCGTGATGGTGGACACTGATGTCATGACACGGCAGTCATGTGTTGGTTATCTGCACCACCACCCTGCCTGCATTGATTAGATCATTCTCCCTCATCAGCAAGTATCATATCAATGAATAATGATAAATGTTTGTCGTGTTATTTTCAAACTATCGCTATGGTAACACTGCACCAGCCATTGTGTGGGCTAGAATCGCGTTATGGATTTTTCCAGGTTGACATATTTTAACCTTTCTCGTTTTCTCCGATGTGTGTGCAGAGATAAGGTAGGAGTGGCTGCGGTTGTCAGAGACAGGCATCAACTTTCCTTGGATCAAGTCTGTCAGTTTGTAAGCAAACTGTTCGTAGTCCACTGGTTTCACATTATCACCTGTGAGAGGTTTATGTAACATAGCCGCAACTTGGCCGTAACTTAGCCTGTAACTTAGCCGCTGCCTAGCTCGGTGTTGTGTAATGTTACTGACTGTTACTGGCTGTTACTGACTGTTACTGGCTGGCAGACATCCACTGAAGTAAGAGATGTGATCAGTGGTGACAGTGTAGTGCAGGCTGGCGGAGAATCTAATCTACCGCGATGAACATAACTGTCTGTTAAATACACTTGTAGAAAATCTTCGTGTTCTATGTAAACACTGGTAGGATGGTACACAATATTATATTTATGTGGGTATAATTAGAAGAGTGAGAACTTGAATTTGTATTGTGAATTAAGGCAAAATATCTACCACTCTGTTATTCTTATTATATTTACATGATGATGATAGTTAATTTTTTCAAGAAGATTTTTGTTTGGTCACTTGCCATGGATTTAGTGGATTCATGCAATACTGGGCACTGTTTGGAAGCTTACAGACAATTCCAGATCATTTCCCAATGTAGAATTGTGCCAAAAATTCCCCAAATTTCCCTATCCTCTGCACATGCAATGCCCTTTACAACAACACTGCAAGGAGTTGACACCGCAGAGTCTGGGTGCTGGCATGTTATGGAGTTATATAGCATTGTGTGGGAGTAGGCAGCACACCTGGGTCAGGCGGTGCGTGGAGCCTGCAGCTTACATAGACACATATAGCTTGCCGGCAGTGTCTTACTTCCGCTACAGTGTGTGGAGCAGTGTGGAGCTGTATGGAGCTGTGTGGAGCAGTCACTGTTAGCTGACTCGGGAGACGAGTATTTCTCAGCTAATTGTCGCTGCTGTGATAAAGGACAGTGTAATCTGATAGGAATTCCAGTCGGAGATGTATACAGATGGACACCGTGTTGAGAGGCAGGTTGTGATCGGCCAGTGAATGCAGGTTTCTCGGAAAACAGTGGCCATTAATAAGCGGAGAGTCGTCAGGTAGCTGTGATGTGTGCTAACCACTGGCACACTGTCCCTGATTCTCTCCGAACTTTCCCCATCGTGTGAGAATTACCTCAGTGGAGGTGTGCGGACTGAGAGGGCAGGATCTTCTGGTCCGATATCAGGTGTGTGGAGATCTCCGGATGTGGTGAGATACCTCGCTGGTACAGCACAACCACTCTACCCAAGTACCACCCTGCTATTGATTTACCATCCCTCCAAAGAAGTACTTTGCAGTAGAAATACCACCCTGGTATTGAAGAGCCACTGTTGAAGTACCACCTTGCTATTGATGTACCACCTTGCTATTGATGTACCACCTTGCTATAGACGTACCACCTTGCTATAGACGTACCACCCTGCTATAGACATACCACCCTGCTATAGAAGTACCACCCTTCTATAGACGTACCACCCTGATATACTGCTATAGACGTACCACCCTGCTATAGAGTATACACAGGACCATGTTGGAGCCAATGGCATGATGATATCATCAGAAACAGAACTCTATTTTGTATCCCAATGGAATACTGTTGCCAAGCAAGACCAGTGATATAGATCTGGCATTTGGCATACCCTAATAGCCCCCAAACACTGTACCTCTCCTATTGGCAGACTGATAAGAATTGTGTGCACATTGTGACCCTGGTGTGAAGCTGGCCTGCTGTGATGAAGACAGCCTGCAATCTCAGCCAGGTCCAGGCCTCACTTGAGTTGCCGTGCCAGTGATAAATGTGTGTCTGACCGCAGTGAGCAGTGATTTATCAGCTGGTGTTGGCTGCTCACATAGCAGACCTGCCCCGACCAGCATCCAGTAACAGGATCCAGTAACATAGTAACAGGATCCAGTAACAGGGTCCAGCACCGCCTGTAGTGGACACAGGAGATGACCGCTGATTACGTCTGTGTATCGCCACACTGGTGACTGGACCGTGTATTACAGTGGGAGGCAACAGTAGGATATGAGGAGATAGGCATACATTTGGAGTAGAGTTACTGGTTGTAGAGTGACCTGAGACGTGTATCTGCACCATACTTACAGTGTAGGTAGGACGTGCATTGAGGGACACCAGTGTAGGCCGAGCAGTGAGGGACACCAGTGATAGAACATCAGTGATATGTTGGGCAAGGAGGAGGACTACGCACTGGACCAGATATTATGTATCTCAGTTGGGATCTCATTAGGCGAGTCACAGGGAGCTGCTATCTGCTGAGACTCCATTAGTTAACACCCCAGGGCTAGAGGTCATTCTCCTGGGTCAGTCTAAGCCTAGAGCTGCCTGACAGCTGGGAGATCTTAGCCTGCAGCTGCACTGTGTGTGTGTCTACCTCTGTACCTCTGTGTACCTCTGTACCTCTGTGTACCTCTACCTCTGTGTACCTCCTACCTCTGTACTTTCCCGTGTACCTCTGTACTCTTCTGTGTACCTCTGCACTGATCACAGACACACTAGCAGCAGATTGGAAGAATGTTGTGATTGATTTCGAAGGAAGAAAAAGAAAGCAGGTGATCATATGACATTTCCTGGAAGTCACTGGCTGGCACTAGTAATCTGTATTACTACTCTTACTGACTTCAGCCCAGTGAACACTATCCTGCGTTCTTTATTACAGGCCAAGGACGTGAAACGGAGAAGGAAATTACAGTGCAGATCTGAACCCAGACCAGATTGTCACAGTGATAATATTTACTTTTAGTCCTGTAACTCCCGCCAATCTAGATAAGCGTTACTTTATACTTTCCTGAAAGGGGTACATAGGCTACTGCACTTCCATCACCCTGTGAGCGGCACCTCCCTCCCCCACAGGAGGCTTCCCCCTCCCCCCCACAGGAGATCTGAGGCAGTCATAACAGGAGCTGTGAGCCCTGGGAGCCAGGTCCATCTGTAGCAGATCATTATCAGATTTCACTAACAAGGTAGAAGACAGAAAGCCAGTGAAATATCAAAACTGTGGATGGAAATCTGACAGCTGAAGCAAACCGCTTGACTGAAGTTTGATCCTCTCATCTATGGATGTGTTTGTGTATAGATACAGGAGTGTGTCTACGTAGACTTGTGGGATTAACTTTGTTTCTACAGGCTGATGGTGAGACTGAGTTCTCACCAACACCATTAGCGTCTCACCACCAGATCTGACCACTAGGTCTCACCACCAGATCTGACCACTAGGTCTCACCACCAGATCTGACCACTAGGTCTCACCACCAGACCACCATGTGTGCATATCAACTAGTCAGCCAGCATCAGTAGCCACTAACCTCTGTACACACCTAGGAGAACGTCTAACATCTAGAATACGTCCAGCTCGGAGAGTTCCGTGTCTTTGGAGTTATCAACTGAAAATATTACTCTGAAATACTTGCGTGCTATTCTGTCGTTTACTGTGTGTGCCACTGTGATTAATCTTGCCTGTGACCATAATATGAGCATTCTAGTAACAATGTCACTTTCTGATGTACCTAAGGTTTTCGTGCGTGAGGGCAACTCACCGGGATCACTATCGACGCTGCAGGACAGACAGGACCGTCCACCACAATCAGGTAGGATCCTACTATGTACATTTATGTTGATTTTCTCGTAACCTACATGTGCATTGTTTTGAGAGAAGCGTTATTTTCAATTCCCTTGTTGTAGTTATATAAGGGCATTGGTGAACGGTTCCCACAGAAACATAGAACAACAAATCACTCTCACGCTTATGGTAGGTAGGTGTTAAACATTAATGGGGAAAACTTTCTTTTGTAAATATACATAAGTGGAAACGAGGGTCGAAGCATTACAGTTAACATAGACATTTTAACGTGCTGTCGTTATGATTAGCCAGGACAGTTAACGGGATAGTTAACATTGCTGTAAGGTCATCGAGCCGTAATGATGGAGGTTGTTATCGGTGGGTGGAGCGGCCCACAGGTGTCGTGGGTCCATGTTGCCCACAGGTGTCGTAGATGCTTGTTGGCTGTGTGGTTTGAGGTCACACCCAGGTAATTAGTGGGTCATCTAAGTGGACATGTTATCAAATTCCTTCAGGCATTTCAATATTCTGAATCGGATTGGATCATTTCTTATTTTATTATTATCCCAATTATACCTTTTGGGTTGCCAGAATAATCAGTACCGTAATTGAAGGTAAATATTAATATGAACGGTGATGTGAAACTTGGATATTGCTCTATCTACCAGCATGCAGGATTACATATCAGATTATCAATATTTGGCTTTATACAGCTAACATTATTGTAAAGAGAAGGGGAAAGTTTGATCACCTACATGATCGTAGTATTACAGTCGTGATACAGATGTGGTGGTGATACAGACATACTGATGTGGTACATAACGACTGGCCTAAGGACAAGGTAGATAGACAGCTCTGTGGCGGCACGGACCTAGGTATTAGTCTGACAGGAGTCTTCTGACTCACCACCGACATATCTGTGTCAATAGTAAATAGTTGACATGCCACCACTGATACTGACCCCAGTACCTGCCCTCCGACAGTAAGAACGACCAGAGTCAGATTGTGTCAGCTGACACTCCATCCTCACTGACACAGTAGCCAATTATTTTGTGAATTTATTAATTATTTTCTCAGGATATTGATTTGTTATCTGCCCATGTGTGTATGTTTGACAAGATGAAGCATCACGTGTCACATGCTCGCCATATCTCACCACGTTGTATAAACAATCAGATCAGGACTATATTTTATACCATTACTATTAATCGCAGACTGTGGGCAGCCTTGACCTTTGTGATTGTGGTCAGTATACCAAGTCTCCATCATCTGTTGATGTTGGCAGTTAGCGTATGTCATTGCGACCTTGTGTCAGTGATCAATACTTGGAATGTGAAATGTTCCACTTCAGTTGCATCCCGGCTAGCATTTGTCCTGGCGTCCAAACACATCTAATTTTATAATAACTTGTGGAAAATTGGCTGTTTACAAGAGAGTAGTCGGGGGATCTCAATTGTTGGAAAATTATCCTTTATTAATATAACTATTAAAATATTTGATAAGAACAGTTCTTGAAGGCAGTGCTGTCCCACATGTAGCCAGAAATCTCATACATCTAGCCAGAAATCTCATACATCTAGCCAGAAATCTCATACATGTAGATAGAAATCTCCTTATTTTGCCATATATACTGTGTTATCCTGCTAACTTTCCCTCTTACAACATTCCTCTACTTTCTCCGTAGTAAACAACAGTAATTTCTTCCTCATCCAGCTCCTTGTTTAGATCAGTAGATGGAACAGTATGGCTGTAGGGAATGTCATGTGATACCTTGAAAAGGAGGTATAATGTGTGTAGTTGAGGTAGTTGTTTGTGCAAAATGTGCTTTGTGCTATGTGTTCAAGGAGCTGTTAGGAAAAGGTCAAAAAAGCCGTAAATATTCTTTATCAGATGGAAAGTCTCTCAGTGAAGTGCTTACAACCAAACCTGTACATTGTCTGGTAAGCTCTCAGAACTATGGTTAAGATAGTGGACTATGATTTCAAGTGCAGTGACCAATTTGAGTTGTCAATTGTAAAGATTATGACTTTTAGTTTAGTTCTCATTAGAATATTTCGACATAATTATAGATTTTAGATTTTAAAAGTAAGTCAGGCTGATATAGTTGAAGCATTTATCAAGATGTATTTTGCGTGCTTCATAGTAGAATCTTAAACATGAAATAATACACTCTTTAGAGGTCTGAAGATTTAATCATTTGCCAAGTTGCTTGCCAGAGATTGTGTAAGAAGTACGAACATTACTTTTTGTTTGAAGTTTGCAAAGAACTTATTCACTTTAATGAATGATTGTAGTCACAGTTTCTGAGATAAACTATCCTGATGTGGTTGTACCACTGTGTCATAATATTATTAATATCAATATTAATAATAATAATAATAATAATAATAATAATAATAACAATGATAATAATAATAATGCAAACAATTTTATTGTGCCAGATCCACACTCTAGAGCATACTCATAGCGCTACTTCTGATGATGTTGTACCAATGTATTACATTCCTGTACTAATGGACCAAACACCTGATGTGCTTTTACCACTGTACCACCTCCTGATGTGGTTGTACCACAGTAGTACCACCTCCTGATGTGGTTGTACCACACTCCTTATCAGAGACATTTATGGACTGGCAGGCGACATTGCAGTGAGCGTGTGAGAGTAATTGTCTACAGTTGAAGCAAACATTGTAAACCTGTAAATAGGCTGTGTAATGTTATGTCCTCCATCATAAAACTGCTGTAGGGAAAGACACGCTCTGTAACACTGTGGAGTTGTTTCACGACTGTCGCCCTTACATGGCCATTGACAACATCTCTGTTCTAACTTTTGATATGAACTAAGATTTAATATTGGGAGATAATGCATCCAAACAAGTTTGGCATTTATATCATTTGTCGAATTGTTTTCAAACTTCTTATATTCACTACTGATGCTTTTGAACATTGTAGGGAACTTTTTAATCATTTATCATTTGAACATTGCTGGGAATGTTTTGACGGCTGAAGTATTTGAACATTGTTTTGGTCGTGGAGAGCTGGCTTGATGACGATGGCAGTCGTAAGTTCCTCCGTTCCTCCGTTCCTCAGTACATCAGGACGAGAGTGAGGGCTACAGACAGGCCATTGAGACCGTGCTGGTGCTAACCTCGCCAATCATGACATTTCTTTCTATTTCCAGGGTCGAGTTTGCGACCGTCTCATTCTTTCAAGGACAAGCGTTCAGCATCAGCACCTGTCAAGTCTCAGGTAAGACTTCTACCTCTTGATCAATTTACACAATACTGAAAACTTGTTTTTATACAAATGGTTCCTTCATAGATACTACTGTAAAGTAAAGAAAAAAATGTTGTTTAGATCTCGATACTATATAAATTAATTATTTTAGAAAAAAAACCACATTATGTTTTGTTACTCTGTGTCAATGTATGAGATTCAAATTTAGTCATTATAAGAATGTAAATTTCCACTATATTCATTTTAAGATTGAGACAAATCATGAAAGCATATTAACAAATTCTTTCCTGTAGAATATTAATGATTTCTTTATATGCCACCGGAAATGGAGAGTGTAGACATTTGAACAAGGATATTTATCTTATGGACAATTTATTACTGTTGTTTGTACATGGTTTTGATTGGTCCACAGCAATCACTGCAGCCGACGCCCCAGTTCCTGCCCCACCGACACAGCCTGCCCACGCCCAGGTATGTATGTACTACTGGCAGCACAACTAGTGCCAGTCAGTCACGTCTTCCTCACAACTCCCTTACAGTGTGCATTGTCAACTTTCAGTTAGGATAACAACATGCTTCTGTTCTGAAGTGAGACTAAGTGAGCACTATTAAATCTATTTGGATTAATTAAGTGAGCACATCTATTTGGAAAGTTTAATGTCTTCTACTGTGAATGAGAAGCATGGTTGTTCCTTGTTGTGTGACGTTAGTAGACGACTAGTAGACGACTAGTAGACGACACAGACATGTACATGTTGTTTTCCTACATTGCTACACTACAGTCGTACCACACGTCCTTAGGAAATGCAGATCATATCCATCAGTTAAGTGTCTAATTATACCAGGGCATGTTCGCGGCATCGTGCCTCGTGTGTACTGGCTGTGCTAGTCTCAGAGACTCTGCCCAACTGGCAGTGTGATTACTATGGGTTATCTCAGAGGTGCTATATATTTATTGCTATATCAACTTGCCATTTCCGGCCTGTGGTTGACTTATGGTCGATAAAAAGATAACAGTCGATAAACAAGGAAGGAAATGTCAAAATGTTTTCCTGAAGGATGTAAATTAGCATGTAGCAAGCTTCAGGTGAATCTCTTAATGTATGTTTGCCTCGGAGAGGGTAGATCAGCCAGGATTTGGCCAGAATGTGACGTGCAAGTTTGACCATACACAGTAATATCCATCCTGTTCAGCAATCAGAAAATCTCTGACTTCCACCGTTACGTTACCTGTTGGGTAAAATTAACCCACTCCACCAAAGACGGCGGGTTTTAACCCCGGCCGGCCCACAGAGTGACAGTCACATCTAGGATTGTACCAGGTGTTACACCAACCACAACTTCCATGCAGTGTTTGTTCCGAGCGTCTGCGGCAGATGTAACCCCGACCTGCGATGTCAGTTTTCTCAGTCTCCACACACACTCTCACAATAGCTTCCACTTTGATCAGGCGGCTTGCTTCACTCGTGAGCTCTGTGAAAAAATAAATCTGGGGGTGATTGTTATATTGTCTTCCTTGTCCTGAAGTAGTAACATCTCCTGACTAGCAGACTTACTTTCTCGTCAGAATCAAGGCAGTGAATATGTTAAAAGTTTATACACCTTTCCTATCGAGTTCATACAGAATAGATAATATTTTGTGGTAAAGTAATATATGTACACTGTATATTGAAAGCATGCACCCTGTATATATCTGAACAGGAATTAAGCTGGTGTTTATGGGTTCAACATATTACATTGAGGACAAGCATTGACAGTCCAGTGTTGTCTATCTACACCATCAGCCAGTGGTCCCTGTATGACATGCTATTCTAACCAAACACTGGCGGTGTTGTATCTGTGTCTCTGGGAGGTCAGACATGCCAGTCACTGGACCTCGGGGATTTCCTCGGAAACTGACAGTCTAGGGAACTGGGGATCCAGGATTGTGACAATGGGATTCTCTTTTGAGGTTCTACCACATTTCTTTGGTAATGTTGTAATGCAACACTGTCATATGTGGGCTGTCATCACTGGCTGGTAACATACATTTGAGTATGTGGTATAGGTATTGGAAAAACATCAACTGGTCATCAAATACAGAAAATACTTCTTTTCTCGATTATGTTGAAGGTTGTTGTAATGTTGACTGTTGGTTTATTCTACTAGATTTTCTGTTCCCTGACCCCAAACTATGTTGTACGTCTTCATAGGTGAAACATTATTCTGATATGTGTAGCTCCTGTCATGAAACACTGTCACATTGTACCTGTGGACTACAACTATATAACTATTCTGACTTTGTGCATGGCATGTAGTCAGTAACTTGTGCACGTACATGTGTATTTAATCAAAATGCCCTAACATTGCAACAAACATAATTCTTACTGACATGTCTAAATATTCATCTATCAGAATCAGCACATGTATTTCCACAGATAATTTTGTATATTTATTGGAGGCTATTGCGAAGATGACTATTACTAAAAACGTAATTTCCAGTACTTTTTATTCCTATCTTTTCCTATCTGTATATTCTTTAAAATCCTAATTTTTCTCATTCTCAGTCTATTTCCACCTCTGACCTTGAAATCTTGTGTCGTACTTAGAGTAGAATAAATCTGTAGTGTGATTGATAGATGTTGATGATGTTGTCCAACTCCCCTATCTGTCTGTCTACTGTCTGTCTACTGTCTGTCTGTCTGTATGTCTGTCTGCACAGTTTTACTGCATGTGATGTTTGCCCACAGCTTGTTTGGTTCGTCTCCACCCTCTGGGCTCTCTGCCGCCAACTCCTCCCACTGGCCCCTCAACATCGTCGAGGAGTAAGTCTGTCACATGACCTCGTAACTGACCAGTCATGGATAGGAATGACTGAAAATAACTAAATCGACATTTGATTTGATTGGACAGAAATAAGAAACATCTCGAGACAGTTTACATTTGATATATCTATATACAGACTATTTATATTTCCTGAACCAAATATTTAACTACTTAATGTACTCATTATTATCGAGGTTGTGGTCTTAATGAATATATATTTGTTCATTTAACCTTTTTGGTTGGAAATTATCTACATTAACATTAATCTAGTTAACATTAATTATTATCCAGAATATTCAATTGGTGATGTAGGGAATTGAAGTTGTTGCATTGTTGCTGTGTTCAATGAACTTACTGTACTAAAGTTTTACTAGTACATGAACCAATGTCATATTATTGTGATGTTGTAGAGCTATCAATGAGGAGAGCGAGATGGACTCAGGAGGATCTGGCCCAGATGCCGGACATTCAAAGTAAGTTTTTACGAACAATGAAACAACCTTTTTTTATCTCTATGACAGAAAACTGGAAAGTAATGATTAAATCTGACCAGAAATGTCCAAAGGAATGTATGACAATGACTGTGAGATCCCAGTGACTGAGCGGCAAGTATGAGTGATTGACATGTGATCAAGTTACCGTCATTGCTTCATTTCCTGATTACTTGGCATGATGAGCTGGCTTAGAATTATTACGGTGTCATTTAGCAATTCCTGTGAAACCCATATATCTTATCTACTTGAGATGTGGAGCAAATCTGTTAGAAATGTTTGACATTGGACATACCTATGTTTAAGATGGGATATGTCTATGCTGGCTATAGGTAATTGTGCTAGGTAGTAATGATAATAATAATGTTCATTGTAACTTGCTAACACTCCACACCACATGCTCAGGGTGCTGGCACTAGACAATGAGTGGAGATAATAGAGATAGTTTGAGCAAGAAACACGATTGAGATGGAGATTTTTGAATGAAAGAAATTTGGCTTCCAAGAAGATATCTCTGTTTTTTACATGGTAGACCTCATAGAATAATGACTCTTGTTATTCTATAGGGAAGTTTAGACAATGTAGTAGTCTTATTATGCAGAATAGGCCCATGGGCTTATCTATGTAACTACATGTAGTACAGTGTGCTGATAGAGAAGTCTTCTCCGCGGAGTTAATGTCGTCTCTGATCAGTAGACAGCTGTGTAGAGTCGGAGCTCATTCAGATCCATTCACAGACCATTCATTTTGACCCTCTTCAGCATGTGTGTAGCGCAGTGTTATGTGTATATTGCTGTGTGTAGCCGAGTGGTAAACTTATGCTGCTACACACAGGCCACGGGGTGTGTTCATGTGACACTCAGACTGGCCGTGATCGCCTACTGAGAACCATCGTCACAATGAGGCATATGTCTGAAGTGGGAGGTTTGGCTGATGCTGTCGAGCTGTAGTGTATCGCTGAATGGGGCTACTGTCAACGAGCTGACCAGAACACTGTGGTCTGTGTCGCGTGGTCCGGTCTGTGTGTGTGTGTGTTGTGTGTATAGAGGTCCATTAGTCGCTTACTCAATCAAAACGTACCTCTGCCGCAGAGGATTGTCCTGGGTAATTAGATATCCACTTAGCCCGGGTTCATTCAAATAGCCGGGTTCATTCAAATAGCCGTTACAGTGACAGTATGGTAGAGATAAGTGGGAGGGTTTTATTCAAGAAAGTCGTCCACATGTACTTGAAATCTAGTCAATGTTGTGTGGCAATTGTCCTGCTAATTCAGGTGTGAGTGGTGCTTCTAGTTCAGTTTGATATTAGAGAACAGAGAATGTTCAGCTTCTGGTGTAGAAAGAAGTGATCATGAAATTGAAAAAGTGTTAATTTTGAGGGCGTAGGGTAGTGTGGTTTTCAATAGATCTTGAAATTGTATCGAAACATAGCCCCAACTGTTGTGATACTGTTAGACCGGGGTATAGTGTTGGTCACCTGTGTGTGGTGTGATGTCTACATGTGACACATGTCGTGGGAGTGTCCAAATGTGACCCTTATTCATATTGATACATATATAAATAGTGCACATCATGTACCGTACAGGAAGTGGGATATCCAGATTTACACACTATGACATAAGCAGGATACATCCACTGTCAGGCTGGGTCTAGTATTGACAGATTCTCATCACCAGCCTACAATGAGGTTTCGTGTGTAAGGACATATCATTGCTTTACTATTGATGCAATATTAATTTACAATGTTAAATCTAGGAAAATCTCTTTTATATTTTACAATTTGGTAATTTGATATGTTGTGTTTTTTTGCTGATTTAGATTTTATTAATAATTATTGATTTCAATAATCAAATTGTAATTTCTAGTATTCAGTATACCAATTATCTTCCAGCATACAGTATACTATTTCTGAGTCGATGGAATCACTGGACGCTACACCAGGTAAGTTAGATTTACTTTAACTTTACTTGTCGATATTCAACACACGTTTTCATTACCAAAATCTAAAACAAATTGCAAAGAATGTTCAATTGTTATGCAGAAACACGGTATTACTCAACTCCATGTTAGAACAGCGGCCGTTGATTTATTAGAAATCATTACATCATCAACTTCACACCTCCACAACACTTCTCCACATCTGCACAACACTTCTCCACATCTGCACAACACTTCTCCACATCTGCACACCTCCAGTAGTTGACTGGTTTCACTGCTGGCAGTGAATGGAGAATTTTGTTATAAGCTTATTGTTTCAAATCGACAATACTAAGTGAGTTTCTCTAATTACCACTTTCCTTCTTCTGACAGTGCGGGCTGAGGTTTCGATATTTGACGATGAACCCGACCTGATGCTGGAAACAGAGGAGCCGGAGGCATGGAGCCTCACTGTGGACAGAAAGGTGCGTACATGGCCGTCTCAACACCACGAGGAACATGTCTACTTGTCAGGAACTCCCAGTAGTAGCTGAGTTTTACTTGCAACAGTATTGCAATAGCTCTCCTTGTAATAGGTTGGTTTTACTTGTAATGTCATGGTTTTAATTGATGGAAGATTGAGTGTTCAGTATTGGTGTTGTTGTCTGTTGCAGACGTTGAAGAAGATGAACACAAAGGACATCAAGCGTCAGGACACTATATGGGGTGAGTCTCACGATACAGTGCTAGCCCAGTCTTAACTAATATCTAGCTAGTTTTACTGTTCTCTGTAGGCATCTTCTATGTTAAATACTCCACAAGATCTGTATTAATCTTCGTCTCCTACTTCCAGAGCTGATCCAGACCGAGAAGGAATACTGTAAGACACTGATGATCATGCAGAAGGTAGGAGGAACTGTATTTCACCTTAGTTCTTTAGCTCTGTGTCACTATACAGTGTGTTCTGTAAGTTGACTGTCATCTGTTTTCACAACAACAATAAATATAACTTGGTAAGATCCCCACCTAATCTGACTCTGACCTGGCATTGACATTGACCCTGACATTGACCCTGACCTGACCTGACCTGTCCTGTCCTGACCTGACCTGACCTGACCTGACCTGACTATACCTGACCCGACCTGTCTGTGTTGCAGCTGTTCAGCCAGGGCTGCCTACAGGACCTGCACATGCCGCCTGATCAGGTGGAGCGGCTGTTCCCGCAGATGGACGAGCTCGTGGACATCCACACCGCCTTCCTCCGGCAACTCCTAATGCTACAGCGGCAGAAGCTGGACCGCAGCATCGAGGACGTCGGCCGCATCCTGCTCAGTCAGGTCAGTAGCCACGGACAACTCCAGCAGCGACAGTCCATTGACAGCTGAGGTGTATGTCCATCATCTTTGCTTGGCTTGTACTCCAATATGGACCCACTGTACGATCCCTCACCTCACCTCGCCTCACCTCACCTCACCATCAAAGGGTGATAAATAGTCAGCATTGAGAGTCTCATCATATGTACTTCCAACCTCTTGTTCACCTCAATGAACTACAGAATTTGCATAGACACTTTAGTGATGTTTCCAACATGTGTTTTGATTGGTCAGTTTAAAAATCTCATCTCACTTTCCAACTGGGATATCACCAGGGGTGCGTTCAACGAACGCTACATTTCAATACGTAGTGAATGTAGTGCTACGCGAGCCGTTCAGCCAGCCAT